>QAPG01000137.1:0-78081 GCA_004366825.1 Colletotrichum spinosum | reverse complement strand
TAACTATAAGATATATAAGATCTATTTAATTTATAATATATATTTTAATTATATAGTAAAAAAGTTTGATCTTATAGATTCTAGAGTTTTAATAATACTATTATTCTTAAGTTTATTTGAAAAATATAATAGTAAAGTATTTCTTTAGGAAGTTAAATTCTTTTAAGAGAAGATTAACTTAATCTTCTATATATTAATTATAATCTAACTTAATATTATTTTTATATATACCTTCTTATTTTAATTCTTTATAAACCTATTTCCTAAGTACTAAGTAGTAGTAAACTAGGTAATCTACTACTTTTATTATATATATTATCTTTCTATATGTTTTAGTACTTTAAGAAGTAATAGTATATAAGTATTTTAAATTATAAATAATACTTTTTTTACTAATAATAAAGAAATATAAAGATTTTTATAAAGTTTTATAATTTCTTTTTTTAGAAGTTTTATCTAATAGAAAGTAGTATAATAAAGTATTATAATTATATTAATAACTAAAGTAGAACTCCTTAGTTTAGAATATACTATAAAGGAGACTATAGTATTATACTACTTCTTCTTTAATTTGGATTTTATTTTAAGAGATATCTAGAAGATTTATTATAATAATTAGTAAACTATTCACTTTATAATTAGGGAAAAAGAGTATATAGTAATATATTTCTACTATATAGATATTTAAAATATATAATTCTACTAGGAATATAAAGTAAAATTATTTAAAGTAATCTATTTACTTACTAATAAGATACTAGTTAATAGTTTTATAAAAATATTCTTTTATATAAAGTTTAAATATTTTAGAAGACTACTAAACTTCTATATTATTCTTATAATATTAAGATAAAATAGAGAAATCCTATAGATATAAAGTAAAGAAGACTTAATATATAGTAAAAATAAAAGTTTAGAGGCTAGGTATATTTATAATTAAATAGCCTTATAGCTAGGAAGTATAATAATTCCTAAAAACCCTAAATAATATTATTCTATAAGGTACTAAGTAATATGAATCTTAATATTTTATTTATATCTTTAGAGAGTAGTTATATAGCTATTAAGTAGTAAGCTAAATATAGATAGTACTACTTAGGGAAGTAGGTTATTAATAAGGTTATTAATTATAAGCTAAATACTAATTATAATATTTTATAAAAAGTACTAACTCTAAAAAAAGGCTAGTATATAACTTACTAGAGACTATTATATTCCCTATAGGACCTTCTAACTTAAGGTTAATAGATATATAAACTATTAAGCTTTTAGATCTAGATAATATCTTACTACTATTCTTACTTTTAACTTTAGATCTTTTTAGACTTATTTTATATAAAATAAGGGCTTTATAAAATACTTTTTTCTTATAAATAAGGATTTAGAATAATATATTAATAATTAAAATTTAGAAATAAAAGCTATATACTACTTATAGTTTTAAGCTTATTTACCTATACAGAACTAAGAAAGTAGAGTTTTATATTAAGAATAAAGCTTAAAGTTTATATATAAGGTTTCTTTTTTTACTTATATATAAGATATTTCGAGCCTAGTTTTAATCTAAATATATATATACTAAATATAGTATTAAATAGTATGTTTTAGAAATAAAGAAGATATATTTAGTCGTCTAATAGTAGTAGCTATTCCCCTTTTTAACCTTCTACCTATATAGTTTTAATAACTTTAGTTTTTATAAGATATTAATAATTAATATAATAGTTATATAGGAAGGGTATTAAGAGATATATATTACTTATAGCCTTACTATTTTTTACATAGGGATAAAAAAGGAGGAAAGCTAGATTATGAATTATAACTATCTAAACTTTTTCTATCCTATATAAAGGGTTTACTTTTATTCTTACTAGGTGTAGTTTTCTACTTTAGAAGTAATAATAATTAGATATATAATTTGTAAATATAATATAAAGTAATAATAAAAAGACTTTATTAATAATGAGATAGAAAGTAACTTATTCTTATTTAAACCTAAAGGTTTAGAGGAGGTATTAGAAAGATTACTTTCCCTTTCTACTTTTTTATATTTTTATTTTAAAATAAGGGTAGTTTTTATTTTAATTATTATAACTATGTATTCTTTATATATCTTATGAAGTACTATTTATATAATAAAGTATTAGTATTATTAAAATTAGTTATTAATTTAAATTAGAAGTATCTAAAATTACTATAAAGTAGTAAATATAGGGATTAAAATATATATAATAATTTTATTAATATTATTAAAAAGAGAGGATTAAGGAATAGTTTTAGAAATCTTAATATTTAGTAATTACTATTTTAACTTTAGGATTTTAATTAATAAGAAGCTATTTTTTTAAAAGTTTATTTTAATTACTAAAAATAAAACTTCTAAATATACTAGATTATTTATAGTAATAACTATATAAGGAAGGAATATATTATTATTTTATTATAATAAAGATATAATATAATTTTTTTATCTACTTTCTTTTATTATAATTCTTCTTATATTTCTATTTTAAAGTTTAAAAATATATATTTAGAAATTTCTTTTTTATTTATATTAAAAAGGTTTTTTTAGATTTATATAATGTTTTTTCTAAATCTAAAAGGTATATTATAAAGGTTTTACTATAGTAATATAGCTTTATATAATTATAGTACTCTATACGCCTTATATACCTTATACTAATATTAATCTATCAGCCTGATATTTCTCTAATATAGAGTTTTCTCCCTTAAATAAATAAGAAGCTTCGTATTATATTTAGATTTAGAAGAATTAAGCCGTTTTGTTCTCATAGATCGCACGCGTACCGGGTGGCTCCTTCGCAACACTGGGTGAATTGAATTGAATCTCTGGCTATGAAAAGGACACATGAGAGACGCGGGATATGTAGCCAAGCACCTAAAATCACGAAATCTCATGCCGAAATGAGACGAGTGACAGACTCCCATCGCCAACATTCCACTTCATCATCAGCTCTTGGCCTCGCCAGCCACCCGCACGACCAAAGATCCCACGCCTGTCCCGTTCGCCCACTGCTTGTGAGCCTCCTGGATATCCTCCAGCTCCCATACCTTCTTGATGGGCACCGTAATCCTGCCCTCGCCCAGCATCTCAAACAGCGCCTTGAGATTCGTCTCGAACGTGGCATCGTCGCGCGTGATGTAGTAGAACTTGGTCCGCTTGCCGCAGAACGGAACCATGCCGCGCGCCAGCAGCTTCATCGTCGGCAGCACGACGGACCGCTGCTCGGCCGACTCGTTGAGCGACTGCAGGTTCCCGCCGTATCCCACCAGGATGCCCGACGGCGACAGGACCGAGAAGGACTCGTCCCAGCTCTCGAACCCGAGCGGGTCGAACACGGCGTCGGCGCCCCCGAGGTCCTTCATCGCCCGCATCCACTCCTTGTCCGTGTACGCAAAGGGCGTGCCGCCGTGCTCGCGGACGGCGTCGTGGTTGCGCTCCGACGCGGTGCCGTAGACCTCGGCGCCCTGCAGCCGGCACAGTTTCATCAGCGCGAAGCCGACGGCGCCGCTGACGCCGTGGACGAAGACGCGCTGGCCCCCGGCGACGCGGGCCGAGCCGTGGACCATGCCGTACGCCGTGTTCCAGTCGAGGATGAGGGCCGTCGCCTGCTGCAGGTCGAGGCCGGGCGGCACGCGGACGAGGTGCTTCTCCGGGAGGTTGACGAGCTCCGCCTCGGCGTCGTAGACGGTCATGCAGGCGACGACGTCGCCCGGGCAGAACTTTGCCGCGCCCTCGCCGTTGAGCCTGACGGTGCCGACGAGGCAGTAGCCCGGCGTGAGGGGGGCCTTCTTCTGGAGGGGGTAGACGCCCTTGCGCATGTTGATGTCGGAGCCGGAGAAGCCCGCGTAGATGGTGGCCACCTGCACGTGGGAGGCCGGCGGGGGTGCGATGGTGTCTCGGATGACCTGGACCTTGGAGGCGTCGCCGAACTCGGTGATGACGGCCTTGCGGATGGTGGTGGTGGACATGGTGATGGTTGTTGGGTGAGGGTCTGGAGTCTGGACTATTACGAGTGTCTCGATTGCGATACGATGCTGCTTGAGTGTGAGGGATACTAAGAGATGTGACTGACTTGACTAGTATGAAGATTCCCATTCTTCGACTTCACGTCGAGGTCCAAATCCTTTATACCCAACCCTCAACACCCAAACGGCGGAGCGGTGCCATCGGCAACTCCATCTCGTAAGCCACGACACCCTCGCGATGCCGCTTGACACAGCAGCGAGCCGACGCCCTGTAAGGCTTCGTTGCGCCGAGCATTGTCAGATGGGCGTGGTCTCGTCGACGAACAGACGACGAAGAGAAGACGGAGCAACTCTCCACATCTCACCGCGTTGGGTGGCTTGCTCGCGTCGTCATCTCCACAACGAGAAAATGCAAGTCACTTCTCTTTGCCCCAGGTAAAGAGTCTCGCCGACCAAGCATCGAGAACCAACGCTAGCAAGACGCTTTGCTGCTGCGTGGCGCGTCTCGCTCTCACTCGGGCTGATGTTGGGCCGCCTCGCGCTTCTCGCTGCCATCAGCCAGCCACAGCCACCCCTTGTCATCTTCCGGGGATGGGGTTCTCGAGGGATGACTGTTAATCACCCATAGTAACGCACAGCCATGAATCCTTCACGTCAAGCCACAGGAGACGGCCTGATTGCTGCTGCTTCGCCAATAGACATGGGTCGTCTTTTGCGTGCCAGTCTGTCCGCCAGTGATGGATTCGCGGCCAACAAGCTTTCGGAGGCGGCGGCCAACGGCGTCAATGTTGGCCCGTTCAAGCCACACGAGCAACGGTCTGAGGGTGGTGTGCAGAAGCGGATGAATCCGACGAGATTCACCTCTGGGCTTAGACGCCAATGGACGATACAAGTTCGGCTACTTTCCGACGACGTGATGATCCTGCTGGCCAAAGGCTGGACACAGGAACTCGCACATGAAATCTCCGTGAGGGTCAAAGCCACATCTACTATCAACATGTCTCACGATGTCAACAGCTTGTACGACCACCACCGAGGAGCTGCTACATCCACTAACAACAACACCACCGTGAAAAGTTCAATGTACACGTTGGATGCTCATGATCCTCTTCTCACGAAAGTTCGATGTTTCTACCAAAGGTTCTCCACCAGTTGTCATGACTGGTCGCAAAACCAGCCATCCCAATCGATACTGCAAAGGCCGACAGAGGCGGGATTCGGACCTGCGCGTGCGAAAACATCCGCTTCGCTTCGGGGCACACCCAAATGACTAATCTGGCACTTTGTCTCTATCTATTGAAGATTGAGTGACAATGGGCTTCCAAGCGGAAAGCCGCACTCGGGATGCTGCTGCTCGCCCGGAGACAGTTGTCGACTCTCTTGGCTCGACGTGAAGACGAGCTGGGTATGCCTCAGACTGAGGCTCAGAGCAACCACAGCCATGAGGGGTGTTGAGAAGATAGAAAAACGAAAATTCATCCAGCGAAGAAACATCGACTGTTATCTCTTGGTATTGGGCTGCATCAACCTCGAATTGTCTAGTCGACTCGAGGCTACGACCTTGAATCAAACCTCGACAGTTTCGATGCCAGCAGATGCATGCTATGGACACTTCTCTTACGCAGCTTGCTTGCCAGGTCGGGTCAAATAGCTGCAGCTGTTCCAATCGCAGGTATTCTGAAAGGCGTCAGCCAGGCTCTCTTGGGTGTAAACACGACTTCCCTCCTCACCTTGTAGACGTCCGTACCCCACCACTTGAAGTTCTTCGAGGCGGCGGTATAGAACAAGGCAAAAAAGATGACGATACCCGCAATGGCCACGGAGCAGTCCAGGGCAGAGCTCAGCACAAAATTGTACCGCCTCCACCAAGTCGTGTGCCTGCTCTTGACGAACAGGCCGAAAACCAGGCCCACGATCGCCCAGCTGCCGTAGTTGGTCCCGGAAGCTGGCGGAATGTAGTTCAAGCCGCCCAGAAACAACGGGACATGGATCTTTTTCAGCCACGTCGCGTTAGGGAACAACTTTGTCCTCAGACCGTACACAGCAACCGGCAGTACTGCCCCCACGAGGAAGAACCACAAGAGGTTGCGGTACAGGGCACCCTCCGCGAAGAACCGCCGGGGTCCGAGAGCTCCCCAGACCATACTCGTGTTGAAGTGCGTGCGGGAAAAGGGGCATGTGAACCCGTTGGGCGCGGAGGCGGTGCAGATGCCGGGGATGTGGTCGAGAGCCCAGTTGAGGACGGAAACTTGGCCGAAACTTCCGATGACGAGGCCAACCGACTGGACCAGGAACAAGTGTCTCGGCGGGATCTTTGAGCTGTTCCAGTTTCCGACGACGAGGATGGTGGTGAGAGAGGGGAGAACGTACGTTGCAGTAGATACCCAGCTTCAGGTCCTGCGCAAAGGCGAGGCCCTTGATGCCGGAAATGTAGCCGAGGTTGAAGAACCAGATGTTGGCGAGAACCTTGCCCTCCCAGATGTAACCTGCGACAATGCGGCAGAAGATGTCGATTTGAATCTTCATATTTGTCGTTGCGTATACCCACGCAAGCTGTCACTGTCAGTTGCGCCTGACACAGATAGTAAAAGGGGACGAGGGCTCACGGGGATGAAGAAAACGGCCGAGACTGCAAAGGCGAGAATTACGCCGTACCACCGAAGCTGGACCGGATAGTACTCGCTGGCGAAGATGCCGAACCCAAGGGCGATGATGGCGGCGATCCAATACCACCAGGAGGGCACAGTTTTGTAAAGTGGTTGAGGATTTGGTCTCGAAAAGGTTTCGCGACCGAACAGACTGGGAATGGGAGAGGCTTGGAAGGAATTTACGATGTTGCGGCGCTTTTCGAGGAAGAGCCAGACAAAGAGCGAAGAAATAGTAGCAAAGGAGAGGCCAAAGGTGTTCAGGGCGTACGTGACGGGGAGATAGATCTGGCCGGTCAGCTTCACGAGTGCCGGGAAAGAAAAGTCAAAAGAGAGAAGGCACAGGACTGACATCGGAGTAGGCAGCGTACTTGGCCTCGTTGAAGCTGAAGTTGTCCGCCTTGTTGATGACTCTCGACGCGTTGTATGTCTTGCCCAGGTTATCGTAAATGGAGTTGCTTTGGATGGGCAAGTAGGCCGAAGACCACGTGTTCGAGTAGTACAGTGCTGGAGAGATGATGTAGATCCAGAACACCAACGATGCCAGGACGTTGAGGATAGCCCATGTTGGTACAACCAGAGGTGAGCCAATGTAGGCAATGTGGCTCCCTGGGAAGAATCGTCAAGACCAGCGGCATTTGAGCATACGGGCGAAACTTACAGTCAAATGTAAAAGGAAGCAGGCCAATGCCACTCTTCATTCCAAAAACTTGGTTGACCACGGCATGCTGGGGAGCAATCCAGCAGACCCAGGTGAAATACCCAAGCGCTGGGAAGATGAAGTCTGGGAACCAGTACCAGCAGAATGAAGCGACGAATGCGAGCATGAAGAACCTGTACCGAGAGGCCTTCCACTTGGTTCTGTGGTGTGAAATGTGTTAGCACATGGACTACATGACGCTGCGAGCGACGGCCAACTGACTCCGTCTCCTCCTCTTTCCTGCTTGCATGCAACGCAGCGTTGAGGGCAGTGTTACCGAGAACACCCGGCCACAGAAGACTCGGCGGTTCGACAACCAGCGAGCGTCCAAGCCCGGCCAGGGCAAAGCCAAAGAGAATGGTGGCGAGAGTCATGGTCAGCTCGAATCCCCATCCTGCCTTTAGTCCGTAAAAGACGCGCTGCTCAGTCAGGACATCGGCGCTCAGGCGGGTGAGGAAGATGAGATTGGCCATGATGTAGATGAGAATGTTCTCCTGCGCGGTATGTGAGAAGATGGACCAAAACCCAGCCTCATCACGACGTACAGCTGCTCACCTTGTAGTTGAAAGGGCCGGGATTCAAGCTGAGACGGCGACCGCCGACTGCGAAGCCCCAGTCTGGGACGACAAGCTCCCATGCTTTGCCAACGGGGTAGGCAAGAAACTGAATGGCAGACTGCGATAGACTGATTGAAGGAAACCGAAAGGTGTAGAGGGTGTTGACGCCGCTGCCCAAAAGGCAGAAGCCGATGCCAATCACCCACATGCGGAGGGTGAGGCACGGCAACGAGGGATCGTCAGGTCTGAGACCGACTCCGGCTGCGTAGAGGACGTCCTGGCTTGGAGCACTCGACTCGTCTGTAGAGAAGTTAGCTGTAGCACTTTGTTCCATCGACAGATTTTGCTTGCCCGAGGAGCGCTTGGCCTGCTCGACCGAGCTCGCATGGCTGACGGGTTCAAGCGTCTCGTCAACTCTTCCATCCATCTTGTTTTCCACCTCTGCCATGGTTGTGATACTGAAAGACGAGACAAGATTCGCGACGCAATGATCAGATAAGATCAGATTAGATGGGCGATTATGTCTATTTTAACAACCCGACCCCCAACATCGATAATCCCCGCGGGCGCCGTGTAAGTCGTAACTCGCAACGCGCTCCACCATCCGGAGTCCGGCACGGAAAGCTGGCAAGAGATATGGAGCATGCCGAGGCTAGCGCGAGGGGCCTTGGTCGAGATTTCGGCGGAAGCGAGGTGGGAAAGGGTTCCCGATGGTAAACATCACGGGGTTGGGGAGAACCTGTCACGCCAACCAAGCAATCGTGGGCCATGCAGAGAGTCGGGATTCCATCCGAGTTGACGTCCCGCGTATACGTGGCTTACAAATGTAGAATGTCATGATGAGATTGACACAAGCGCACGGAGGCCAAGACGGCACGCGGAATGAGGGTCTGAGGGTATCCCGGGCCGAGAGACGTGCATGTCAAGCTTCATGTTGCGCAGCAGGACCCGCCTGCGAGATGTCTTCAACCACTGAGCGGTCACGTCTGAGTTGTTGATTATCAAGATTCCATGGGTTTGATGGCTACACGAGGCACAGTTGGGGTTGTCAAGTCTGCGTTCTCATCATCTCGCGCGTCCCCTTTCCTCGTAAAGTGGTCTGGGGGCCAACAGGTGCAGCAAAGTGGTCCGATGTATCGCCCGGCGAATGTGATGAGACGCCCACCGGGCGGATCACGACTGTCGGAAGCAGGTTGGGACTGAGCAGGTCCCCAGGGTTATAAGTATGACTTGGTCTCTTAGGCCAAGGGAGTCGTATCAACCAAGCTTATCAAGCATCAGGAAATCACTTCTTCAACCAACAGTCTTGAAACGAATCCCACGACATCAGCCACGCCACGCCACAGCCAGGAGAGTGTACAAATGGGCTTGGGACTGGATCAACGCCAACGATCCCTCCCACCGGCCCATCGATGCTCCGAATGCCTCGACGCCTGGAAATGACCAAGCAGATGCGAGAATCCGAGAGTGGAAGCACGCGAGCGGAAGAAGCCCTTACCCTGGCTAGACGATCCCGTCTCTCCCTCCCTTATTCCCGAACGAACGCCGAACTCACCCTCACGAGCCGATTTGACCCGCGGGGGCCAAGTGCTCGGCCATCCTGGGCTGGGCCTTTGCCCGTGGTGGCGGATGGCGGCCCCTCCGATCAGCAGTTGTCGTATCATCGCGACAGCTGCGCACACCTCGCGCTGCATCCACCCGTTAAGAGGCAGTGCCAAGACGTGTGTCTCCAAAGGCACGCTCCCCGTGTGCCTGGTAATAATTGGGGACCTGCAGAGCTGCAGAAATGGCCACACTGGTGGGTGAACCGTGGGTTCGCCGTGTTCATCCCTTCTCTTCTCAGGATGCCCTTTTTTGGGGGACGGGCAGCCCTACAGACCCCCCTCTCGCATGGGGAGATCCATATTTGTTGTTACCAAGAAGAGTTCACATGAAGGCCAGAGACATAGGTCGGCTAGTATCCAAGTGGCTAGTGAGGCAGGCCGCGGCCGCTAGACGTGTCTGCCTGAAAATTTCTTCGAGCTGTTGGAGGATTCCTTCAAAGACTAGTCGCCGATCGAAGCCCAGAAGTGCCGGGCGGGATTGGCTGGCTCGGATTGTGCCCGATACCGGACCGTGTCTGCAGGGATGGCTAGAGCAAGGCTCGGGATGATGGCAGACTATCGACAAGTGTGTCGTACCACAGTTTGGAGCAATCTTTTCAAGTCAAAGTTACACAGTACAGTAGGCTGTCTTGGTTGAGAATGTTTGTGTTATATCATTTCACCTGATGACCCTGAGTGTATCAACGTCTGTTCCATTCGGACAGCCATGGCCGACAACAAGCAAATGGGTTGGCACAGCCAACCTTACAACAGTTTCAGCGAAGTTACTGGCTCTGGCAGATGATATTGAATTGCTTCATGGTGTAAATCTTATCACTACAAGTCACATTTCTATCTAAATTGGTGAATTTTACTATGGGTCAAGTCGAGTTTGATATTGCTGCATGGTCCAGTTCTGCATACTACGCTACTAAGGCTTCGAATCAAAAATATCTGTGGTGATTGAATACTTGGAACTCCCATATGGGCTATAGAAGATCGAAGAATCAGTCGTCTCATAGCTCTCAACCCTCATTAATTATTCAGAATACTCTTGTCAAAAGCTTACCGTATTCATATTGGTTATTAAGCATCCGTGAATATGGAACATGGTCTCAGGGCCTCAAATGTTCAACAACGGGTGGCAGTGCCATGGACACAACCATCCATATCCGCGCAGCTTTAGTTAGCGACTCAAAGCCTCGGCTCAAGCTGATCTGGATACGCACCACCAGCAGACACCATTCCATATCGGTTGGAGTAGTCCTGCTCGGTTTGCGAGCCTTATGGCCGAGCCGCTCTTTGGCGTTCCAGCTGCCAAGCAGGCCACCGACTGGACAAGACTGACGAACCTCGACCATGTTGCAGACGAGACAGCTAGACTGTCGGCGGCCGCAGTCGTCGTCGCCTGGACAGTCTCTGGTTATACTCTTCGCAGTTTGCCATTGCAAGGCCTCTCAACTCCATCCCGTTCCGAGAGTTTTGAGAGCGACTTGGCAGACGAGTTTGCGCAATGACTGCCCAATTCTCTGAGAAACTCTCAACCCAGCTCGACGACAATGGGGACAGAAGAGGCGTTCATTGCGTTTTCACTCTTGGTGGAATCGAGTGCGAGGCCTCGGACAAAGTCCCGGAGCAGTCCGGCAGACCGGACCTGTCAACCTCAGTTCAGCTCAGTCGGCTTTGCAACACTTGACGCATGATTCCCTTCCAGATGCACATACAAAGCGTCGTACGCTGACTGCAATTTCCCGCAGCTGGATCTCGCTATTTCTCTAACTTTGTTTTTGAGTGTCTGAATCATAGCGCAGATTGGGATTACCCGGGAATGAGGTGTGCTGTCGTGTTGGTCTTGACTCGGTTGCCTCGTGAAAAGTTGCCCTCGGAACTCGTCGCGATAACACCGATAATTCGACAACGCTTCACATTAGCTCCGGGCCAGTCTGCCTCGTCGGATTAAAGGATAGTCGAATTTACAGTCGCGTTCAGCGGTTGTGGCCAGGAAAATTTACTAATGGCACATGGACGCAACAGTCTTGACGCGTCGGGTCGCTTTTCAATCACACCGACAGCTCTACGGAGCCAAGCTGTCGGCCTTGTTTTCCTGTTGGAGTAATGATGCAGTTCGTTGGTTGCTCCTCGGGGGCAGTGAATATGTGTGCGCGCGCGTGTGTGTTGGTCCAGAACCCGAACCCACCTCTCTCACCTGGTCATCGTGGGACCAGGACCAAAACGTGGTGGGCCGACAAGCAGCAGCACGATGTACCGGGCAGTTCACGCGGTCGAGAGCTTGTCCCCCTGTTTTCTGCTGGATTTGGACCTCGTCCTGGACCTGCATTGACGGTGGACGGGGTCAATGTCGCTTGTCGTTCCGCTAATAATACTCGGACTGGACTCGACTCCATCGTGGAGGGGCCTCCAGCTCGACCGTCATCAGTAACAGCTCCTTGAGACGCGGAAAGAAATCTCGCTTTGATTAAAGTATCACTTTGAAGCCTCGATCGGAGAATGCAACACCTGGAGACGGAGCCAGCCACGTCAGCCTGTGCCTCTGCCCACCATCTGCCCTCTATGACTCGGGAAGCGGGTGGCACGCCCTGATCGGTCTGGTCTAGTCTGGTCTGGTCCACGGCGGCCCTCGGCACGTCCAACGAAAGCTTCGGCCGGCCAGTGGCTCAGGCGGAAATGATTATCTGATAATCAGTTGTAGTAAGGTAGTAATGAGTATAGTGTAGACCACACACCCCTTCCAGCAAAGGGCCTTCTCGATCCCGTCTAGCCTTGTTCACAGGGACCAAGAAACCAGCAGATCGGCGCATGGTCTTTGATGGATGGCCTGGTTTCGCCTCTTGGTCCCGGCGGGATGGACCATCATTCCATCTTCACACCAGGAAATGGCCGACAGGAGGCGAAAACCAGAAGGCGAAAGAGGTGAGACTGCAGCCGGCCCCATCGAGACATGTACACTACGGAGACGAAGGTACACTGCCTGACTGCGAAGACAAAGGCCTCTCACTTGGCCTCTTCAGCTGGGATTCCCACCTGCCGCGACCTGCGTTGCGGCCTGCAAGGGTATCTATCGTTGACCTCTCTGCTGCGTGCGAGACCCGTTTGTGATTGGGTGCCGGCGTCGTGACAAGCTAATTATCTGCAAAGGAACCCCTGTCGGCGTCACCAGCCATCATGGGCCATCGCCCATCACTCGATCGTTCATGGAAAACAAGACCGGTGCGGGTGGGGGGGGTGGGGGGGGGGGGGGGGGGGGGCTCTCTGGCTTGGCTTACGGGTATGTGGGAGCTGCTGCTGGCAAGCTACCCATGACTCCGACGATGCTCGCTCCTTGCATGCCAGCTGGAGGTGAGGGAAAAAAAAACTTCGTCTGCCCACCTGAAGTTCTAGTTCTGTCCATGTGGTCCAACAGATGTTTGGGGTCAAGGCTTCAGACGAACATGAGGCCTCTGAACATTGATTCAGTGCTGTGAGGGTCCCCTGGCTGGCCAAACGCCAGCTTCGAGAACACACAGAGTATAGCTTCATCTTGGTAGCTCGACGATCATGCCCGGATACACAGACACTCGCATGTGAGCTCAACTGCAAGACAGAGAGCGACCTGCAGCTGAAGACTATGAGAAACACAATCCGACGACACCTACAAGTACTTGACAGTAATCAGCAAAGGCAGCGCACACACTCTTGCGGCGAAAACGACATGGATCAGACAGACTTGCTCGCTCCACCCCCACCACCACCTCGGCGGGCCGACGAGAAAGACAAGACCAGAACTCCTTCGTCCGCCCTCCTTCACCCCTACCCTTGGCACGCCACCTCTTCTTCTCGAACTCTTTGGCCCTCTTCGCCCCGGAGTGAGCCAGTAATGCAGTGTGCTGGACAGTCTGTTGTCTGTATACAGCACACACCAGTCCGCCAGATGTGCGTACGGATACTCTCATGGGCATTTCATTGCCGGAGAGGGTCCAGCCAAAGTACGCGGCCCTCCGGTCCAAGCTGTCGCCGTCTTGGATGATCCCACCACGCTAGAACGAACCCAAGCATACGTCCGATGGCGTCGGAGCTCTGATTCGTCTCTTGGCATCTAATCTGATCATCTGATAAAGGCAAAAGATTGGGCGAAATCGGGCTTGGTGCGTGTTGGGATTTTCAGCACCTACTTTGCTGTGTCATTGTAGCGCAGACTATGCTGTCCATACCATGTAGTCCATACCCTGCTCGTTGTGGCCTGCTCCTGGGACCCCATTTTCTAATATAGAAGAGGCCGATGCCACCCTCGTCTCTTCGTGATCCCGTTTCCTCTCTTCTCTTGGTTCCTCAAGCAAGGTCAAACAGGCAAGCTCAGCCTTTCAACATTCCCACCCCTTCTTCCTAGAGCTGTCCATCAAGCGGTTCCAACGTCGCCGTCTTCATCGCGACGACAAGCCCAGCAGCAGCAGCAGCAGCAACATGTCCACCACCGTCGAGCAGCACGGCGAGAACCGGCCCAACTCGGGCCCCGAGGTCGAGAAGAATGGCACCTACGGCAACGGCGTCCACGAGGTCAACGACACCAAGACCGACTCGGACGTCGACAGCGAGACGTTTGCTCCCGGCGTGCAGCGTGTCCGAGCCATCACCTCCGTCTGGAGCAAGAAGACTCTGATTCTGATGTTTATCCTGTGAGTCCCGTCGTCGACCTGGCACCGCACACCGTCACGAGCAAGACTGACTGACTGACTGACGCTCTCTCTCTCTCTCGCAGTCTCTACGTCGTCTCCTTTGTCGATTTGCTCCTGCAGTCCGTCCAGGGCAACCTCAACGCCTTCATCACGTCGAGCTTCCACAAGCACGGTCTGCTCAACATTGTCAGCATCGTCGCCAACATCCTGTCCGGCTGCTGCCAGCTCACCATTGCCAAGATCATGAATATCTGGGGCCGCACCGAGGCCTTTGTCATCATGATCCTCTGCTCCCTCATCGGTGTCGTGATGAAGGCCGTCTGCAAGAACATGGAGACGTACGTCGCCGGCCACACCATCTACTACATTGGCCACTTTGGCATGATCTTCGTCATCGACATCATGCTGGCCGATATGACGTCCCTCAAGAACCGCATGATCATGTTTGGAATAAACGGCACCCCCACCGTCATCGTCGTCTTCGCCGGCCCCAGGATTGCCGACCTGTTCTACAACAACCTCAACTTCCGCTGGGCCTTTGCCGCCTTTGGCATCATCCTGACCGGAATCTGCCTCCCCGCCGCCCTCATCATGTTCCTCATGCAGCGCAAGGCCGAGAAGGCCGGCATGCTCGAGAAGCTCAAGTCGGACCGCACCCATCTGCAGGGTTTCCTCTACTACCTGGTCCAGTTCGACAGTGAGTCCTCCTGGGTCGTGCCCGGCGCGTGGTACACGGATGGCGTATGTATACTGACAAAGACCTGGTAGTTCTCGGAATCCTCCTCCTTACGGGCATGTTCACGCTCATCATGCTTCCCTTTAGCATCGTCGCCTACGCTGCCAACGGCTGGAACTCGGCCCACATCATCGCCATGGAGGTCATCGGAGTCCTGTGCATCCCGGCCTTTTACGTCTGGGAGAAGTACTTTGCGCCCGCCACCTTCATCCCCTACCATTACCTCAAGAACAGGAGCATTCTGGGTTCCGGCCTGCTCTACGGCATCATGTTCCTGTCCATCTTGTGAGTGTTCTGCACCGCTGTCCGGCCGACACAGTTACTGACATTCTCCGAGCTGCTGGGACACCTACTACCAGTCCTACCTCATGGTCGTTCACAGACAGAGCATCACCACCTCTGGATACATCCTCAACTCCTTCTCTCTGGCCTCTGCCTTTTTCGGCCCCTTGTTCGGATAGTAAGCCACCAACCGCACGTCGTCTCCCCGTCCGCAAAACGAAAGCTAACCGGGAACCCCCCCTCCAGCATCATCAGCCTCACGGGCGACTACAAGTTCACCGCCCTCGCCGGCGTGCCCTTCATGCTCCTCGGAACGGCCCTGCTGGTGCCCTACCGGACGCCCTCCACCCCCGTCGGCGTGCTCGTCGTCCTCCAGCTGCTCAACGGCATCGGCACCGGCATCTTCGCCGCCTGCTGCCAGATCGCCGTCATGTCGTCCGTCACGCACGCCGAAATCGCCCCGGCCATGGCCATCTGGAGCCTGTTCGGGTCCGTCGGGTCCACCGTCGGCTACACCATCGCCGGCGCGCTGTGGAACAACGTCCTGCCCGCCAAGCTGTACGAGTTCCTGCCCGCCGACGCCAAGAACCGCACGACGGAGATTTACGGCGACGTCACCGTCCAGCTGTCCTTTGCCGACGGCGACCCCATCCGCGACGCCATCGTCAGGGCCTACGCCGACGTCCAGCACAAGATGGTCATTGCCGGCGCCGCCTTCGTGCCCGTCTGCCTCGCCTGCATCCTCGTCTGGAAGCGCGTCAACCTGAAGAAGCTCGAGGCCGAGAAGGGCACCCAGACCAAGGGCAACGTGTGGTAGGCGGAGCGGGCATCGTCGGGCGTTTGTCGATGCTGTTGTTTGTGGCGGTCGTCTGGCTGCCAGAACTCTGAGGGCTGTCTTTTATATACCCATCAGCGAAGCGGGACTGGCCTGCGTTGGGACTACCAAACCTGCGAGGTTGTCGCCGAGGAGGCTTGGGCCGATATGTGTACTTAATCGGATGGGTCGTTCCTCAAGGGGAGGGCCCGACTCGTAATATTCTTTGCACGAATCTTGAAGATTTGATCTTGTCTTGAGTTCCGTCACATGGCTGTCCTGTTGTCTTTGTAACATGTTCGCCCGGATTCCGTTCCTTCATCCTCGCATTCCCATTGTATGCCGACTGAAGCGACTGAATCCTCCCCCCGCCAGATGTGCCCAGCGGACCTCGATCGACCCCGGTCTAGCTGAAGCATTCCTTCACGCGGAGGATGCGGCTTTAATAGTCTGTCCGGTGGGTAAATTTCACACCGAGGTCGCCTAGTAGGCGTAGCTTGGACCTTTTGTTGCATCTTAATCCCGTTCAACCTGTCCGATTTGTCTGATTCGTGGGCTACAACAGGCGGGGTAGAGATTGGCCGAGTTGAGGAGACGGTAACGTTAGTAGCCAACGACGATGGCGGAATGCGGAGTTCGTGGACTTTCTGATAAATCTCCGCCGTCTGCGGCGCAGCGTCTGTTGTAGACTGGCAGGCCTGCGCGACGATATCCCTGGTCCTGACAAAGCACTCTGCCTGACTGGTTTCTGTAGAGATCCAGCAGAGGAGGCTGTCGCTGGGCCGGTCTCGTTGACGCCATAGCAACATGCGGAACACACTGCAACGTGAGAACCTCTGGCTCTCGCATCGTGTTCTTGGTCGGTTTGCGTGAGCGGAGACGTCTGCCATCGCGGATCATCTCCACAGTTAATGGGATTAGTAAAGCAAACAGGTGGTGGCATGGAGAAGCATAAAAGATCGGATGGCCCGTCTCCAACGTCGAGGTTGATGACATCAGAGCTCACATCCATCGTGTCTTCGTCAAAGAGTCAACTTTATCCCATCTCAGCAGTCCATCACCAGAGTACCGCCATACAACACCAGCCATGTCTTCGACCGCAGACCTCGCCATCCCCAAGGGATCCACCGTCTTGGTCACCGGCGCCAACGGCTATCTCGCATCCCACACCGTGAACGAGTTCATCAAGCAGGGCTACAAAGTCCGCGGAACCGTTCGCGACGTGGCCAAGAACGCCTGGCTCGCCGAGTACTTTGACAAGACCCACGGCCCGGGCAACTTTGAGCTGGTGGCCGTCCCCGACATTCTCGCCGAGGATGCCTACGCCACCGCCGTGAAGGGTGAGTAAACCGTCACTGAAACTCGCGACGAGCAGACGCTGACACGAGACACCCAAGGCGTCTCCGCCTTTATCCACACCGTCGTCGTCAAGACCTTTGGCCCGGACCCCCGCGAAATCATCCCGCCCTCGGTCGCCTCCGCCGAGATCGCCATCAGGGCCGCCTACGCCGAGCCCGGCGTGAAGCGCTTCGTCCTGACGTCCTCGTCCTCGGCCGCCGTGCCGACGAGCCTCGAGGACGCGTCCAACGCGGAGCTCAAGGGCACCGTCATCACGCGCGACTCGTGGGTCGACGACATCAAGCGCCGCGCGTGGTCCGCGCCGGAACGCCCGCCCGAGGACTTTGGCGGCGTCGTCTACGGCGCCAGCAAGATGGAGCAGGAGCAGGCCGTGTGGAAGTACCACGAGGAGCACAGGGCTGAGAGACCTGATCTCGTCGTCAACGCTGGTGAGACTGGCCCTTTTTCTTCCTTGGGGGTGAATGTTTGCTGGGTGTGTGTGTGTGTGTGTGTGTGTGTGTGTGTTGCTGACGTGGGAAAATGGCAGTTCTGCCCAACTTGAACTTTGGCAGAGTTCTCGACGTCAAGAACCAGGGCTACCCTTCGTCGGCAGTCTTGCCCGTGCTGTTGATGCAGGGCCAGCGGAGCCCTCCCCAGTTCTCCATTCCTCGTAGGTCTTTGCACATGTTGGAGTACGAAAACGGACTGCTAATGCTCTGGTTCCTCAGAGTACTTCATCGATGTCGAGGACACCGCGCTCCTGCACGTTGCCGGCGCCGTCCTCCCCGACGTCGAGGGCGAGCGCATCTTTGGCTTCGGAGAGACGTTCAACTACGACAAGGTCCTCGACATTCTGCGCAGGCAGAACCCCGGGAGGACGTTCCACGACAACTACGAGGGCAGCGAGTATCTCTTCGACGTCGAGCCCCGCGGCCGCGCCGAAGAGCTCTTGAAGAGGGTCAGCGGTCACGGCTGGACGTCGCTGGAGGAGAGTCTGCTGCGCAACACGGAGGAGGTGCGGGCGGCGTCTGGCTGATTGGACGAGTAACGACTGACGCGGGGTGTTAGAGGATGGAGTGTATATATGCCACTGTTGATTGGTATTTACTGCGATTTCTTTCTGTTTCATAGGACATGCTGAGAATCAGTAACCCGGACTTTGGTCCACAGTGCTCACACAGGAACGGCAAGTTCTCGACCCAGCACGCCTCCGAAAGTGCCGTCTGCCATCGGGTGTAGAATCAATCGTGATAATCTTCTGTCGTTCGAAACAGCTAATGGCCGCGTCCAGACCGTCTCTCGATTCAATGGTAGCAGTAAGATTCATGCCGTCAATACAGCTTCCCATTCATGGCGAGAAGTAGCAGTCCATGGACTGAGCTTATCGCGGAAGAATGTGCTACCGGCTAGGACAAGCTAGATCTTGAGAAGCGAATGTGACATGTTCTCGAAATGTGTCCCGTTCGACCGAGCCCGATGGTGATGGGTGCGAATCAGAAGTAAGGTTGATAAGCCAGGAGAGATGATTTGCCACTTCTTGTCCGTCTGCAGCTAGCACCCTTTTGACCAGCTTTATTGATCAGGCCGAGTCCTTTCAACATAACATTGTGGCCATCATAACACGCCTCGGCCTTGGATATCTCGACTCGACCGTTCATAGGCCGAATCGCGTCAGAAGCGAGCATCACGCTGTGCCTTCTGCTCCGTTTCCTCCTCAGAGCTCTTGAGTCGACTAATAGCACCAAAGCATGCTCCCAGACCGGTAAATGCTATAAATTTGGATAGTTGTCAATGTATGTGCCAATGTGATGAGTGTGACGAGTTCTACTCCCATGTTGCCCGCACGCGACTTCAGCTGTTGCTAGCGTGACGACGAGGAGCGTTACAACAGATGCGCGAATGATCATGGTGAGCATGAGCCATGTCTGAGCCATGCCCAAGGGTTATCAAAAGCGCCGCAACTCATGGATGAGGAACTTATTACGAGGTTTGCGTGGTGGAAACCAGACAAAGATTCGGATGGATTACAGACCTGCGAGAGTGTCGGCTTCTCGTCGAGGCCTATTGTTATCGCGGTGTAGACGAGGCGGCGACAAAGAGATGAAAAGGCCGAAAAAGACGGCAGTCAGAGGTGCGAGATAGCAAAGAATCAGCTGGCGCTGTACCGCCGTCACCTGCGTTCTCGATTTCTGTTGTCTGGGTTAAATGAGCAAAGTGGAACAACCGCGGAGTTCTAACTCATCTCGGGTCTCAGTCATACCGGTAAAGCGAGGTTGAGATGGTGGGTCCCGAACATAAGAGCATAGAGAGGGCGATGAGTCGTGAGGTGGTAGATGAACCGCTTTCATCCAGCAGAGGGGGAAAAGAGGCGTTCAAGTAGGAAAAGATGGCAAATGGTGAAGTCAAGAAGACACAGGCGAGGGGAAACGGCAGCAAAGCGTCAAGCTGAGGGGCTTGACGAGCCATCGAAACACACGACGTGCTGTAGTTGCTGCGAACAAACGGGCTCGGGCTGGTATCCTTGATGCAATCGTCTCAATCGACAAACTTGGGCGTGGAGAATACAGGTAGCCCAGGGTCAAAGACTCATGTAGCCTCGACGGAGCAGCGAATTCGAGCACGAATACAGGCCGAGGCTGTATATGCTGTGAGTTTCCTCGGAGCTATAAAGGGTCGCGTCATTACCATCCATCGTCTTGGCTGCATACCACCGAGCATCAGGTAAACACCTAGACTCGACACAAATGGCCGCAGTAAACAACACCCTGAAGACCGCGTGGAACCCGTCGCCACATGTCGTCGAGACGCAGATCACAGCCAAGGGCAACGGAGAATGTTGCAAGCCAGAGCAAGCAAGAGAAGCGGGCATGCCATAAGGGATGGCCGTGGGCTTGTGAAGTACTGCAATGGTAGAAGTGCTAGAAGAAGACACGAGGCGAGTTGGGCGCTGTCTCAGCCACGAGTTCCGCGCTGGATTAAGATTGAATACTTCATAATTGATAACAATAATGGACTATCCTGCTGACGAACGGCTACGATGGGAGGGCCGACTCTCAGGACCGCGAAGACGGTGCCGGCGATGAACTTGGTGGGCCACATCAGGCCGGCAACACGAAGCGCCGATGGTTTTCGGGATCGGAGGAGCAAGCGGAGACGAGTGGCGCCGAGAGCGACGAGTGCTCAGGCTGATGCCGATGGCACCGATAGCCAAAGATCCATCGTGACTGGATGGTTATAGGCTTGGAAATTACCCATGGGTACCCATCTGGGTAATGGCCCATATGGCCTATGGGTAGTCTTTCACATGCCCATTACTTTTGGGTACCCAGATAATTACCCATGGGTAAGGCCCATTACCCAACCCAAACCGTGGGTAACCCACGGGTACCCCTGGGCTGGGTAATTGCAAGCCTAGATGGTTACAAACTCGCTGGGATGCATTGACGGAAGAGCCGAAAGGTGACAGTGTTGGTGCCGTCGTCGGCACCGCCTGCTATGGTTGACGACGTTAAGAATGAATGGGCTAGGCTTGTGCTGATGTAGATCTGAGACTTTGCGTGATGGCTCATCTTCTGTCTCGGGCTGGTTCAATAGATGCAGCAATAGATCCCGTACGATTGCAGTGAAGCATCTGGGTCAAGGGCTGAGGAGTGAACAGGCATGCTCCAGGTGTTGTCTGGCGCTGTCTAGAAGAGTACACTGGCCAAGTCATTCTCGTGGACGTAGCTTACTCTCGGCTACACGATAATGGCATAAGCATACTGCCCATCACTCGAGGTAAACCCATCTTTTGTTGGATAAGTGGCCTCCATTGACGGGTGATTACGGCAACTAAACGGACTTGATCATGTGGAAAACGGGGGTCGTAATGCTCCGTCTCCAAGACGATGGAGATACTCTTGAGACAATACTTGGAAGCAGCCAGCTCTGGAGACGGACTCATAGTCTCGTGCTCTTGACTTTCAACGATAGACCGTTGACTTGATTCTTGCAAATGGACCAATACACCGTTTCATTGACGGCCTCTGACGGGATGTGGGGGAAGTCCTACTCGGTCCTTATCTCCGTAGAGCTGAAGCAGATTATCTCCTCCAATCAAAACGACTGTGGATTATTCGTATCGGATACGGCTTTTCCCGAGACGAGAGTCCCCTGGATGGGACAAAACCAACCCGCCAAGCAAGAAGGGACTGCCGAAAGGGACCCATCGTCTACTGCGTCGGAGAGTGTTGAAGAGCGTCGAAGCGCGCCAACAGCAAACTCAATGACATCTGGACCTCGAAGCCACCTCGAGGCGGCCGTTTGGAACGTTTGAACTACGTCATTTGCCCATGGCAGACGGAATGGGAGCCATCGTGCCACCCTGACCCCCATCACAAGCTACAGCTCCAACAGAACTCGAACCACCGACGACGCCATCGCGAGCGATGGACGAGGACGGAGACGAGCACATAGACGATAAGCACGATGCGGCGGACCCGAAGCACAAGAGCTCGGGTTGCTGCTGCGGAACCTGTCGCAAGAACAAGAGGAGGTCACACAAGAAGTCTCGCAATGGGTGCCAGAACTGCAAAAGGAGAAAGGTCAAGGCACGTCACCCCTTTCTCTGGCCCTCCTTTCACCCGCTCTCCCCTCGTCTATAGACGCGCCGGAGCTCCTCTGGTACACACCTGAAGCTGACCAAGTCGAGCAGTGCGATGAAGTCAAGCCCGAGTGTGGCAACTGCGCGCGCTTCTCGATGCACTGCGACTTTGCGCCGCCGCCTGCGAGTCTCCCAGCGCAGTCTCCTACCGCGTCGTCGCCTCCGATCCCGATGCCGAAGAAGCGCGGCCGGCCCCGAAAGAACTGGGACAGCATCCCGACACCGGCGCCGACGGCCTCGGAGCCCGACTCGGCGAGAACACCACACACCCCGGCCACCACCGTCATCGCGACATCCGAACCCTCCCCTCCCGTTCTCCCGACCCTGAACGCCAACGACCTCGAACTGCTACACCACTACATGCTGCACACGTCCATCACCCTGGGCGACGCGCGCGTATGGCGAGAGTACGTCCCGCGGCTCGGGTTCCAACACAACTACGTGCTGCACATGGTGCTGGCGATATCCGCGCAGCACCTCGCGCGCCTGCGGCCCGACCGCGCGGCCCACTACGAGGACCTGGCCGAACACCACTCGACGAGGGCGCTGCCGGACGTCACCGACATGATCCCGCGGCTGAACAAGGACAACTGCCAGGCGCTGTACCACACCACGGTGCTCGTGTGCCTGTCGACGTTTGCCAAGAAGCCGAGCCCGGGACACCTGCTGGTGGTCGCCGAGGAGGGCGAGGTGCCGTGGTGGGCGCTGCTCAAGGGCGTGCGCTTCGTCGTGGAGACGCTGGGGATACACAGCATCATGGCGGGCTGGGCCGACGACGGCGTCAGCTTCGAGCAGACGTGGACGCACTGCCCGCCGCTGCCGGTCCCCGTCCACAAGACGGTGCGCTGGGAGGCGCGGTTCCGCGAGCTCGAGGACCTCGTGGCGACCGCCCCGGCTCCGGACCGCGCGCTGTACAGGAGCATGTTTGACATTCTCAGGGACTGTTTCCGGACGACGTTCGGGACGGCCGCGGAGCCCGAGGAGCACGTCCAGGGGCGCTTCGAGGTCGTCATGAGGTGGCTGTACTGCATGAACGACGACTTTGTGGACAGGCTCAAGCGGAACCACGTGCTGCCGCTGATCCTGCTGGGCCACTTTGACGTCGTGGTGCAGACGCTGGAGCACTTTTGGTTCATGCAGGGCTGGTCGGAGCACCTCATGACCGGCCTGTTGCAGGTTGTCGAGCCGCAGTATGCCCACTGGCTGGAGTGGCCCGCGGAGCAGATCAGGCGTCCTGCGTCTGCCGACGGAGGAGTGTTGTCCGTCCAGAACATGATTGACTGAGTCCAGTAACGGTTCGGGGATCGTTTGACGTGTCGTGTCGGAGATGGCATCCCCTCGGTTATTGTTACGCCCACGCGCCTATCCTGGCCAGCGTCACGAAGCACGCGAGGACCTCGAAATAGGAGCTCGAGATGTAAAGCTCTGTAGCTCTGCGGTTGCTGGTGGCTCTCCACCCCGAGACTGATTGTGGCGGTACTGATCGTGGCGGTACTAGTCATGGCGGTCCTAATCGTGGCGGTACTTGATCGCGGCGGTATGACGAGACATTCGCTGGCGACGTGTAGATCACCAAGCTGCAATGAAAGCTGGCTGGCAGTTTGGATCTGCGTTCGATCTCGGTACGCCGAGTCGAGCAAACACAGATCGGCCGCACATGGCTATGGAAGCCACACAGGATGCGATGCTCTCGGTGGGTGGCTTCGCTTATGCAGGATACTCGCAATCGTTTGCTAATCTTTTCGACAGTTCCGATGTGATTCGGCTCTGCCATCAGCTGTCCTCGAATTAATCAGGGCAAACGGTGGTGGCTGGGCTGCTTGGTAGCGAGAGCGTGCAAAGACGCACCGAGTCATTGGAGAGCGTCGTAGAATGTACGCATTAATTAGACGAACTTACACAAGTTGACAAAGGCTTCTATCCATCGAGATATTCGTGAGCTTCTCGAGTAGAAAATTATGAATCCTGGCATGACACGCAGAGTGCTTGGTTCATTGTCAAACATGAGACAGAAGCGCGTCACCAGCTCACGATAATGGGATTACCGTAGCCGAGAGCTCGCGTGATTTGATGTGACCAGACCAAGGAAGGCCATTGTGCAAATTGTCCATGATGACGACGAAATTCGAATCTCATCTGCCGATTACCGACAGTTCGTCCACGAGCGCAGGGCCAATGCAACGTGTCCTGGAATTTGCCTTTGATCCTGTCTAACAGAGTCTCGGCCGTCCCGAACTCCCGGTTCTTATCTCTCGGAGTACACACCGAGCCAGGACTGGAGAGAGATGACGGACGATCTCTTACAGATCCATGGCCCCAGAGTCGAAATCAGGTGTCCACCCTCTGCCCCAGAACACTCATGATGCGAATCGCCCGCCATGGGAGGCGACAGGGGCCGTTCCCAGGTTCCTGGGTCAGCTCCTGGATCCTGGAGGAGCTTAGCGATATTGAGATAATTCTCCGAAGAAACCTCGTCCAGAGGATCCTACTCCAGAGTCCAGACGACCCGGGAGATTGGACCCAAGATGCAGAGACTGGTTTTTTCTTTTCTTCTTTCCAAGCCACGAGGGCTGGGATCTTCTGCCTGGCAAGGATACATGGCAATTTCCCTTTGGTGCCCGACAGTCCGGTCTGCTATGGTAATACTGCTACTATTGCAACGTAATCGCATGTAGGTAATGCAAGACGGCAAAGATGGCATGCGGCATGCAGACCGGTCCATCCTGCGCAGCGCAGCCAAGCGCTGTACAACTTTGACCGGCGAGCGAGCGAATCAAACTGTCGTCCTGCGAGAAGCCAATCATTGGGAGACTGTTGAAGAGTCTCTTATTTTTTTTTCTCCTTTCAGAGTTGAGGGTTGATATTGGACCATAAGCCCTCCCATAAGCCAACATCAATTCTGACTCTTCACTCTGGACTCTTTGAAGAGCGAATCCGCCAATGCCAAGCATCCCTCCAGACCGTCTCGAAAGCCGCATTGTACAACCACCAAGTCTTAAAAATGCGTCGAATCGTGTCGTGCTTCGTCCCAGGCCTCACGAGGGCCAAATCTCTCATTTTGCCAACTCTGGACCTTCCCAGTCGTGCGCTACATCGTGGGCAGGAAGGCACCCAGGCTCGGCTGGTCGTTCTGGGCAGGAACGTCTGCCACGCAGCTTCCTCGCCCTCTCTCGCTCTCTGCGTGGCGCTTTCTTGTTCTGCCATGCTCCTTCCTCTCTCCTGCCTCCTGCCTCCTGTTCTTGCCAGTTTTACTCGCAGGAAAAGGGCAAGGAAGGAGCAGTGGAGGTTGTGGTTGCCTTTGGCAGGTGGCGGACCCTCCCGCCATGGCCCCGATCGCAATTGCGATCGAGGGATTGCTTCATAGTCGTAGGCCGCCCCCTTGAGCACACGACCGATATTCTTCTTTCTTTCCCATCGGAATCGATTCTCCAGAGCGTCTTGAATATTCTACGACTTTTTTCGAGTCTCTTTGGTCACTTCTCGTGTGGTTGTGAGCGTGCCAGTGTCTCCCTCGCAGCATCCCACGGTTGATGGCTCTCTTCATGTCTATCTGACTTGAACCCGAATGGTGCTCAACAACACGCCAAAGAGGTGAGTTACCCCCAATCGGGTGTAAGCCGGCCAGGCAATTGCTCCAGATGGCTCGCCGGCGCATTGGGTGTGTAGTAAGACGTGAAGACTGACTTTCTTGTTGATTGGGAAAAACTAGATCTACGAGATCGCCAGGTTCTTTTACTCGGCAGCAACAGCAATACCAGCAGCAGCAACAGCAACAGCAGCAACAGCAGCAACCTCTGTTCTCTCTAGACTCTGTCATCCGCAGAGACCCCAAGATCATCGGCCCAAGCAATCGTCTGACAGAAGCCTGGGTTCGGGAGCAGCAAGACGCCTTCCCCGCCACCATCGTGAAGCTCGCGGAACCCAGCGAGTCCAAGATCCGCCAGCACCACGTCCAGCGCATCAACGGCCACCTCCGGGACCTCACGAACAATATCGACGCCTTCAACGCCGCCCACCAGAACCAACACCGGCACTTTTGGTCAGCTACCAGCAGCCATGGGCGAGAACACCAAGCGAGTCCGGCAGCGAAGCCGTGAGTCGTCGAGCGGCCACAGCAGCAGCGGCAGTAGCAAGAGGACCATGGAGGTCAAGCGCCCGAAACTTACCACGAGCGTGCCTGTTGAGGTTGTTCAGCAGCAGCAGCTTACCCCTGAGTCGCCGGCCGGGTGGTCAGGGATGAAGGAGTTTCTCATGACCGAGTTGCGGAGGGAAATGGCTCTGCCCCTGCACCGTCACCACGACGAGAACCAGGACGAGAAGAGCGTCAACTTGGCGTGTCCTTTGTTCATCAGAAACCCGGCGGCTTTCACCCACGTCAGGAACTCCTGCACCGACGGAAACATCAAGGGTGGCATTGGGAAGCTCATGTAAGTTGCGTCCATGCAGCGTTGCGAAACCGACAATCAGGGCTTGTCTTGGCTAACACGACGACACCACGCAGCGAACACATCAAACGGGTTCACTTGAGAAGTGACAAGCAGTGCCATCACTGTGGCGCGAGAATCAGCTCGAAAGAGACCAAGTCTTCACACTCGCGGAGCTGCTCCAAGAGGTGGTCGCCTCACGAGCCACCCCTGCTCACCGAGGAGCAGCAGCGCGTGCTGGAGAACTTGTCCGTCAGAGCCAGCGGACAGTCGTTGGACTACAAGTACCGCCACAAGCTGCTCATGAAGCTCTTTCCCGGACAGGAGGAGTGGACCAAGAGGGTTGAAATATGTAAGTCATCCGCCTGTTACGCTCAACAACTCGACAAGCCAGAAACTGACCGTAAACAGACCACGACTCTTACATGCCCTGCCTCCTACCCGCACAGCTCATGTTCGAGGCCATGGAAAAAGCCGTCGACAGGTGGGAAAGGGGCTACGCCACGTCGACGCACATGTACGACTCGGACGGCAGCGAGGCCGACTCGGACCGTTCCCGCGACTACCACGGCGTCTCCGGATCCAGCGCCGGCGCCTCGCCGTCCACAGACGCGTCCAGCGCCTACCCCTCGGCCAGTTCCGGGACCTACACCGGCGCGTTCGGCACCGGCAACGGCTACGGCGCCAATAACAACTACCAACTATCTACATACGAGGACGCCAGCTGGGACGCCGGCGCAGACATGGCGTTGTCCTCCGACCCCACGCCCATCTTTGAGACCCCCAACGCGTCGAGAAGTAACAAGAGCAGGAATAAAGCGGTGGATGTGGATTACATGGCCATGCAGACACAAGACTTTGGGACGTACTCTGTGGACGACATGGACGAGCTCGGAAGCGCGTCTTATGTCGACTTTGAGCCCGTCTTCGACGTCGTCTCTACCGTGCCCTCGGATTACCACTCGTACACTATGGATGTCGAGCAGGTTCTGCCGAGCGATTACATGCATGGGCAGTATCAGAAAGACACCATCAACCCGAAGGACATGCACAACACTCTGATCGGCCTGGGGTCTGCGACGATGCCCAGGTACCTACTGGAGAGTGAGGAGGATTCGGGCATCGTGCTACAGGATACGCAGGAGTATCTCGGTGGGCGGAGGAGTCACAGGTGAAGTTGCGCATGGGGTATCAGCACTCATGGCACCAGACCACATTAATCTTTTCACTTGTCTTGGGGGTCTAGAGCGAATAGGGGAGGCAACATTATGCATTCTTCAACGATCAAACAGCAACTGGACTTGCTAAGAATTACGAATTGAAGCGTTCATGACATATCGCTGTAGAATGTTCAGGAGGTACTGAGAAGCCGCGTGAGATGGCACCGCTTTAGTAGTCTCTTCACGTGGAGTTGTGGTCTTGATGACGTGTCCCAGATCCTGCCCGACTGGAGGTTGTCACACTGCCAACTAGACAACCCAGGCGAACACACTTAGAGCACCCGCGACCAACACCGTTATCATATCCGAGACAAGGTGTCCAGCTGCAGACGGCGGATCAGTCGGCGAGCCGGACCCGGACGACGTCGTAGAGCCGCCAGAACGTCCTCCGCCACCAGTTGAACTCCCAGCACGACCCTCCTCGGCCTCCACCAGGGCAAACGGAACCTTTGCGTCGTCAATGAGCAGAGCTGAGACGCGTGGAGGAGTCCGGGCGTGTTGCCGGGTTCTTGGCCCTCGTAGAAGCCCATCAGGTGGGTGGCGAGTGCTCTGGTTGACGTTTTGATGGCATCGTGGGAGGCGATGCTGCGCTGGGCGGTGGCGGCGCTGGGCAGCGTGGCGACGAGGAGGAGAGTGCCCGCGAAGACAGACGTGATGAATATGACCATTTTGAAACTTGAGTGTGATTTTCAGATGGATTGTTGAAGGAAGGGTTCTAGACAAAGATGAATGAGTGGCTTGATGTTCTTGATGAACGAGTGTAGATGGCCGTCGAGACAACTCCACCACATCAGACACCAACTTGTCGATCCGATGCAGTAAAGAGATGAGCACGAGAGAAGCAAGACCAGAAAATAGCCCAAGATGGCGCGAAGACGAGCTGGGCTGGGCTGACTGGGCCAAGCCGAGCCAGACTTCAACCCTGGTTTGCCTGCTGCGCCCTTTGCTTCGACGGGATTATTTCACAAACATCTGCCAGTTTGATCCACTAAGCCCAACAAGTTATTGCTTAAAGCTGCCGTCTCTCGTATTAACTACTCCATATCCATCGCGTTGCGGACTTGCGCCGGACGATACATGAGCAAGTCAACAGTACGAGGCATGGCCAAGGAACCAGTTCGCCCGAGAATGCAGTGGCACGCTTTTACAATGTAGTCCCCATGAGAACCAACCCGATGGACTATCCCTTTGCAGACTGCGCGTCAGTCTTTGGGCCGTCCACGCCGTTGACCTTCTTCTTCTCCCCCTTTGCAGTGCTGGATGTCTCAACCTGACCCGTCTTGGCGCCGTCTGTCCCGTTGGTCTTGCTCTCGGCCTTGGTCTTCTTCCCAGCATCATCTGCCGCGGCGGCGTCCTTGTCCTGGTCCTTTGCAAACGCCTTGAGCGCCTTCATCTTCAGCGTCTTCTTGCGCCGGGCCAGCCTCGCGGCCGCCTCCTTCTTGCGCCGCCGCGCCTCGTCCATGACGCGCTGCTCGTCGACGACCCATTCCGCAATGCGCTCGGCAGCCTCCTCGGGCCCGCTGCGGTACTTCAGGAGGTAGCCCTGCAGCTGCGCAGGCGTGAAGACCTCGTCGGGTATTTCCTTGCTGAAGCCGTCTGCCAACGCGTCGATCTCGTCCTCGCGGCGGCGGCGCGGCACTATGTCGTTCTTTTCGAGGAGGACCTCCTGCTCCGCGGACCTTTGCGGCCGGTACATGCGCTGGAACATGCCCTTGGCGCTCTGCTGCGAAATGTTGCCCAGGTAGATCATGCGGTCGATGCGGCCGGGTCGGATGAGCGCCTTGTCGAGCTTGTTGACGGCGTTGGACGTCATGAGAACGATGCGGCCCTCCTGGGAGGCGACGCCGTCGAGGACGTTGAGCAGGCCGGACAGGGTGCAGCGGCACCGCGCAAAGCTCCGCTCGCTGCCCTCGTCGTCGCCGCCGCCGGCGCTCTCCTCGTCGTCGTCGTCCGAGTCCTGGTCCAGCCCGAGCCTCCGCCGGCGCTCGATGCCGACGGCGTCAATGTCCTCCAGCAGGACGATGCACTTGGGCGGCAGCGCGGTGAAGAGGTTCTCCAGGTCCCCGTCGCCCCTGATGCTCGGGATGTGCACGAGGTAGAGCTCGAGGCTGAAGCGGCCCGCGAGGGCGAGGGCCAGCGACGTCTTGCCGGTGCCGGGCGGGCCGTACAGCAGATAGCCGCGGCGGTAGGGGATGCCGCGCTCGATGTAGAAGCTCCGCGTCTTGGTGTCGAGATAGGAGCGGATGTCGGCGACGAGGGCGCGCTTCGCCGCCTCGTCAAAGTGCACCGTCTCCAGCGGGCGGATGGGCCGCAGGACGGTGGCGTCCCACGACTCCTGGCCGTACTTTGTCTTTGTGGCGCGCACCGTGATGAAGGACTCGCGCTGCTTGTCGGCGTGGTCGCGGCAGTGGTCCAGGAAGGCCTTGATGGGCTCGGCGGAGCGGCCGAGGCGCATGACGACGAGCGGCTCGTCGCCCTGGGGCGCGGCCGAGTACTCGTCCGGGACGCCGAACTTTGCGCCGTGGAAGCGCGACGGCACGCGGCGGACGGTGAAGAAGCCGCCCTTGAAGAGGAACCAGGTGGTGCCAAAGGTCGGCAGGTAGTGGACGGGCACGCGCTTCTCGTGGTTGAGGTCGTCGCGCTCGACGGGCTTGCGGTCGTACCACGTGTCGTTCTGGATGACCTCGGTCTGCGCCGTGAGGATGCGCGTGCCCTGCCGCGTGAGGACCTGCGACCCGAGCCAGTTGAGCACCTCGCGGTTGAGCTTGTCGTTGCTGGCCACCGAGATGGACGCCGTGAAGAAGCGCGTGATCCACCAGTACAGCGACGTGCCGAGCTTCTGCAGGCCCGCCATGGCGTTGGGGATGTCGCCGCCAAAGGAGATGAGCAGCACGAGCGTGGCCAGGTCGATCCGGAGCCATCGCGAGAAGAAGCGCTGCAGCGAGGCGAAGCCCGGCGCCCGGCGCTCCAGCATGTCGCCGAGGCCCTGCGCCGTCGCGCCGGTGGCCCCGAAGAGCAGTGACGCCTTGGGGAACTTGAGCTTGAACATGTCGCTCATGGTGATTGGGGGGTTATCCGTTCTGCTAACGATGAGAGAGAGGTGTGGTGGCAAACTGCGAGTGTCCGGGGAGGCTGGGCTGGCTGGTTGGCTGGCTTTTGAACGGATTCTTGGGAGTAGACCGCCGCGAAGCCATCGTCTGGTGAAGAGACGGATGCCTGGGCCAAGGCTGCTTACGACTCCCGACCTTGAGCCTCAGACACTACACTCGCTGTATACACGTCGGAGAACTAGCCAGAAGTGTCGACCGGCATGCCATGGCTGCATGTATTCGGGATGTGGCGCATCGTCATTTGTTGACGTTTGTCAAGATCTGACTTTGTCTCTGGTCCAATCAATGGCGTTGGACAGCAGGAAGACGATCCAGTCAGACGCCTCGCCGCTGCCTGGCCGTCGTGATGTGTTCAATGTGGCATCTAGGCAAAGTGATTGCCATGGCTACACAGTTTCACATTGCGTGACACCTTCAAGGCGTAGCGAGCGGGCACCAACGATCATCACAAATGATATCGGAAATGAGTACTCTGCAAGACTCACGGGGAGATGCTCACTAACGGGGAGATGCTCACTCACGGGGAGATGCTCACTCACGGGGAGATGCTCATCTCTCATGATGGGTCGTCCATGTCAGGAGTTTTGAGCGTCTTTTCTCAGGGAGACCAACAAGAACGCCATGATCATCCCACTTCCACACGTGTCAAAGTAGCGAAACCGCCGATGCGTTGGTTTGAGTTTATAAAGGCTGAAGTTGCAGATGGCTTTAAGTGACAGTAATCCGTCCACAAAGTAACCGCTGTCAGAGGTATCCCACATGACGGAATTCCAAGCAACCAATTGGCCATGACTGTCCATTGTGTGAACATGCAGACATCATCCACCCACGTTCATGCAACCTCCGGCGTCCGTACCCTGGCAGCAGGTACAGAAAGCGTTCGTGCGCTCGCTTCCCGTGTCGCAAAAGTTCTAAGAGGACACTGCAGTCAGCCACGATTGCATCTCCGTCCCAGGGCAGTAGTCCTACGCTTGAAGACTTGAAGGTCCAAGGGCTGTTGCAGCAGCTTCGAGTGATGTCTTTCCATACGCTGGAGTCCGTGGGGTGAGTGGCATCGGTGCAGAAAGCTTCCCAAGCAAAAGTGCTACAAACGACGGTCATGATCAGCCATGTTGAACATTGAAAGTATTCTCTGTAGTTGTTGTTGCCTTACCTGGCCCCGAAAAGGGCGACGGCCAGAGCTGAACGCAGCAACATGATGATAGGCTCTGAGTTGCTCTTTGTTGTTGACTGAGGAGTCTCCCTCCACTTCGAGATTCAACAAGAGTCGTCTTTATATGTCTATGATCGCTAGTGAGTAGCCAAGTGAGACGGAGGTCTCGGCCTGATCGGGGTTGATGGCCAGCCCGTTGCCCATGTTTACCGACTCGAGGAACCCCTGCCGCAACGATGTCGGCACATTCGTCGCAGCCGAAATACGGACTTTGACAGAATGGCTCGCCGAGACTTGCCTATCTCACGCAAGAGAGTTTGCTGACGTCATATTGTATTGGAATCTCCAGCCTTCCATCTATTTGACGTTTTGATATTGCCAGTCGGTACTGACTGTCGTTGAGTCTCATTGGTTGCATGTTTCTACCCCAAGTCTATAATCAGCACAACTGTCGTACGTTGTCCATACACAGCCCCGTGACATTACAACCTCAATGGGACGGTAACTAGCCCCGGCAGAGAACTCGACTAAGTAGGTCTTACACTTAGACTCGTCTTACTCAACCAGGCCAAAAGCTTCTGATTGATACTTGGTCCTTGCCAGCCAATCTGAGCAATAGGCAAACTGCGAACTGACACGTCGCTTTCTCGCCACTTGAGCAAGGAGTATTTTTCTTGAAGCTGCAGGTTCTTTTTGGACTTGACAAGTTTTTTCAATATAAAGCGAAAGCTCCCACCAGCTACACGTACTATGGCAACATCAAGTTGTCTTGTAATTCTTCTCTCCTTCCTGGAGTCGTTTTCCTTGGGCCACTGCTATCCTCCATCTTGCACAAGAACGAGGCGTTGCAAGGTCTCTAAACAGCGGAAGCAACATATCATACTTTTTCTTGATTCACAACCAGTCACCTGCTCGTGTTTGGGCCAATTTTAGCTGGAGATGGTGCTCTTAAACATGGAGACACCACATCTTCCTCAGGGCGGAATAATGCCAAGTTTCTCATTTCTGTCAACACCGAAGCTGCCATTTGATTGATGTAGTAACACTTTGTTGCGATCAACCGGTGTTGATAAGGTAGTTGCCAATAGCCGTCCTCGGCGTATTATATTCCCTGTATAATGTCTAATGAAGCACTGCGTACGATGAAGCCCCTATTCGCCCCAGTAGCCAAGACCAGGCTATATGTAGGATAGTGGACGGCTATTTCAATCTGAGGACATGTTTTGAAATGACTTACCTAGCATGAGCCACAAGGTGGATTGTGCTGTAATACAATCATGAAGACGTCCTCAGACTGCTTTGTTTGGCCTTCGCAAGACCATCAGGATGTTTGCTATGAGTCGTTGCAACTTCATTGGCCTTCTCACATTACCTCTATCGCTGGCTGTACAAGTGCAACGTCCACCTGAGATTACACGGTTCTTTATTCCTCTCAAACCAAATAATACACCATAAAATTGAATTCTTCAGTTTTATTGTTAGTAGGCCCAGTGCGTAGAAAGCGAGCATCTCTTGCGCGTACCTGCTGGGTATCTGCAACTCAGTATTTTGAGCTTTACCAGTATTGAATATTGCAGTTAGGTTTCTGATGACTGGAGCGAACCGGAATACACTTCGGATGTTGCAATGTCCAGCACATCACGTGTCTTTTCTGCTGCGTATGATGTATATTGCTGGAAAGTGTCTCATACTTGGTCATTGCAATTTGCAACATTGGGATCTTGCGCGCGTTTTCTGGTGAAATCCGAATAATATAGTCACAAAAGCCACATTTTTGTTTTCACAAGTTCAGTGGCTTCGATCAAAGATTAGTGGCTCTGCTTGCTGCAGTTGTGAATCAAAAGCAAGGCACATGACCGCTCGCTAAGTGAAGAGTCCCTCAACTTCCGAGGCGTTGCATCCAGAGGCCTGTTGACGCGGTGGGGATCGACGGTCAAGTGCCGGAGGGGCAGTTGCTGGCCAAGAGTGCCTCGCCTCGCTTAGCAGTCACAATGTAACCCTGCCAGAGATCCCCAAGTTTGGGGGTTTCTGCGATGCTGAGCAGGACGAGGTCACGGATCCTGCTCACATCGAACGCGTAATCCTGAAGCTCGCAACACTCATTCGTTCAGGTTGGTCACCTAACTACCATCAAGTAGCACAGAAGCGGATGATGTTGGGTTCAAGATGCCCTTGTGGAGACCATGGAGCGATTTGTCGTCGTTCTATCGTGGATCATCTCTCGAAGTTTGCGCTCCCAACAAAACAGCGTCGACGGAGCCCAGGTATCTCGCCAGAAATTCGAGTAGCCCCCTTCCCAGATGCCACAAGTAAATCTGCTTCATCTCCGACAATATGCCACACTTGACCGAGTCTCCCTTCCGACGGCTTCGCGACCCGTCGTACCGTGCATCCGAGAGAATGTAACAGACACGTGGATCCAAGCCGCAAACGCACCACAGCAACGCCTTCAATTAGGAAACAATACCACCCGGCGTCACGTCGCCAGAGGGGTTGGCACTAAGCAAGAGCACGTAGATCCCGATATCATATCTCAGAAAGATGGCTGATACGCAGGCAGGGCGAGGAGCCACGCGACGCTCGCAAGGCCCTCCCAACATCCAGGGTCCTCAAAAAGCCGGATCTGCGCACGAACCTCCTGGAAGAGGGACCCCCTATCGTGAGCTGTTCGGCCCGTCATTGGACACTCCCACTTCGCAGCGTTGAAGAATGCTCCGCTGCGGATGCGAGCTCATGAGTCGCCGGACCCGCTGCAGAACATCGCCAGCGAGACGCAGCTCACCACCTTTCAGAATTCACCACCAGTCCGTCGTGATTGTCGTAGCAGAGGGCATGCTCGAGGGGTTTCCGACTTCCGAGTCGACCTCTTCCGGGGTATGCCAGGCTAGGGTGTTACCAGAGGGCCACAAACACAGTAATACGTAGTAGTTACGAATACAGGCAGAGAGGGGTGATGCAACGGGCGACGGGCAGGGTCGTGAGAGAGATGGAGCCGCTAATTCGGGATGAGGAGGGGCTGTTTGTCGATGGTATTTAATAATGCGGTGAAGCGAAGCGTTGCGTTCTTTTTATCAGTATTGACAAACTCCTCGAAATTCACCTGCCGAGAAGTTAGAGATAGAAAATTCTCCATCGCCAGGACTTTCTCAACTTTCAGCTCCTCGTCTAGAATCATGTCCGCCGCCAAGCCCACCTTCGTTCTCGCGCCCGGTGCGTGGCACAAGGCCTCCTGCTTCACGCCCGTCGAGAAACTCCTCGCCGCCAAGGGCTACGACGTCGAGGCCGTCGAGTACCCCTCCGTCGGCGCCGAGCCCCCCACCAAGGGCCTGGCCGAGGACGCCGCCGCCGTGAGGGCTGCGCTCGAGAGGCTGGCCGCCGAGGAGAAGGAGATTGTTCTCGTCGTCCACTCGTACGGCGGTCTCGTCGGCGCCAACGCCGTCAGGGGCCTGGGTTACAAGGAGCGCGCCAAGGAGGGCAAGAAGGGCGGTGTCATTCTCTACGTCTACCTGACCGCCTTTGTCGTTCCCGCCGGTAAGAGCGTCAAGGAGATGCTCGGTGGACAGTTTCTGCCCTGGATGAAGTTTGAGGTACGCTCAAGATGTTACCAGAACGGGGTTGATTTTGAGTTGTGTGACTGACGCAGCAGTGTAGGAGACTGGCCACGTCTACGCGCAGACTCCCGAGGACATTTTCTACCACGACGTCGAGCCCGCGACGCAGGAGAAGGCCATCGCGGCGCTCCAGCACCAGTCCGCGCCCGTCTTCGCCGACGCTGTCGACCACGAGCCGTGGCACACGATTGACAGCTGCTACTACATCTGCACCGAGGACAAGGCCATCCCGCTGCCCATCCAGGAGGCCATGGCTTCTTCTCTCGGGCCCAACGGCTTCAGCCTGACGATCAAGGCCTCGCACTCGCCCTTCCTGTCTGTTCCCGAGGAGCTGTCCGAGGGGCTGGAGAGGGCTGCCGAGATTGGCCAGGAGAGAATCAGGGCATAGGAGACGTTGAGGAGGAAGTTCAAACTTGATAGCGAACGAATTCATGATTATGAGTACTCTTGATATAAGAGAGTGGCAGGTAGTAGAACGGCAATATAGGCAGCCGAGTGACAACTGCTCTGAGTTGAGCCTGAAAGCGTCAGCGGAATATACTTGGCTTTGCAGATGTTGAGGCTGTATCTTACGGTCCTCAGGGGGTTTAGAGCACTCCACAGTCTATCAGCTCTGGGAGCCGTTCAATAGACTCCCGCAACATGGCAATATCTTCAGCTGTATCTTCACTTCAAAACCCCTTCACCTGTCCTTGTCCGAGCGCACTGACAAGCCTCGCCGCGATGAGACGTCGCCACATGGGAGCGCCAGGATCGTGGGGGCGAGCCAGGAATCTGAGTCACTAATGTTTGTCCCCTGCTTCCCGAAGAAAGTCTCCGAAAGCTGGAGGAGAGGAGTGTGGGTGGGACCGATTGAGGAGGTGGGCATGCTTCTCAGGTCTCAGGAGACGCCAAAGCTGCTCTGGGGAGCGTACGTGAAAGCTGGCGACGCTTGGTGGTGTTGTTTGGTGTGTCTGAACATGATAAAGTCCGTTTGAATGAGGAGATTGATTCCAGGCGGGACGCCTGATATCAGAACCTATCCAGCCACGTTGCTGAGTAATGTCAGTCAGGGGTTACCTGCTCTGCTGAGACTAGTCCGGATTTTCTGCTTCGATCGGACCGTCTCCGACTCCGCCCGACCTCGACCCGCAATACGGCCCCACCCTGTCCGGAGCACTTCGGACCCGGACGCGGGTGAGCCGAATGAGGGGTCTCTGCCAAAGAACCGACCCGATTCGGGCTGGCTGAGCAAGAAAGTGACTGCAAATTCGCAAGAAATGAAATCTCGATAGAAGAACTGAATCGTTAATACCCACTTGGCCAAGCCAGAGTACGGATACAGCAATGCGAAAGGTGTTGGCCATGCATGACTTGAGCACCACGTCATCACATGCCAGACACCACTGCGGAAGACGACTGCCTCAGCACAGCCTGCTAGACTTCATCTCATGATGCACAGAAACGCAAATAATAGTACAGCTGGTCGCTCGGTGTGTTGGAGTTCAGACCCAGGATCCAATCATGAAGCGCGCCGTATGGTGTATCTCCTTAACCGCCCCATGCTGCCAGTACCCGAAACAAGCGGGATGGACGCCGCAAACATGTTCGTCTAACCGGAGTTGGCTCCGCAACTAACGAAATCCTGCCGCAACCCATCTCTCTCTTGCCGGCAGAAGAAACCAACAGGGGAGTTCTCCGATGAGTACTAACGCAGCAGCGTTTCGGACATGTACTCGTGATAATCTGCCGTTCGGCAATAGCCAACAAGCGGACCGCCCAAGGCCCGCTCCGCCGCATCCATCAGCAGATGGAAGTGGTGCCAAGCAATGATGTGAAGTGAGGCGAGGTGCGGATCGTCCAAAAGCTTATATTCTATCCAGCTCCAGCTTCGCCGGTCCCACGAAAGCCCCAGCCTCAGAATCGCCAGTCCCAGAGGTTATCTCGACGTAACGCAGCCACCACGAACCCCTGACGAAACGCAAGCGGCCGCCTTGACCTTGTGCCTCTGCTAACGCGTCCCCTCGTTCGTTGACGCCATTCGTAGGCAATCAAACCACCCACGCCAGCCCGGTGGCCCAAACAGCCCGTCTGACACGTCGAAAAAAAAAATCCCATTTAAATCGGGGGCCGCCGTCCAGGATGCTCAACTGGGAACACGCCGGCAGTAAGCAAGCCCGACCAGCAGCCAAAGGCAGAAACGTGGGCGCGAGCGCCACAATGACGCAAAGATTTCACAAACCATGTGTACGCAGCCCGGCCAGCATACGTGGGATGGAATGGAATGCTATGCCATCACAGTACGTAGCAGGAGGGAGACACGGCGGATCCAGACCCGACCGGTGAGAAAAGGCAAACGCGACCGAGACAAGAGTGTCACGTCCGCCATTGGCCGTCGGGCTCTCCCTTTGGAAGCGCTCATCCACACGGTCAAACACGATCAGGGGTTGACTTGACTCATCCGGAGTCCGCTGGCGCTGGTGCTGGCGCCGAAATTGGGAGAGGTCGGGGAAGTAATTAGGTCGTGCTACCGAGGAACCAGAGCGTGCTCCGTCTTTGTTAGCTGATGATGGGCTTGATTCTAGTCGCAAAGTCCCAGAACCAAGAGCTCCCTTTGTCCCCTTTGGAGTGGTCTGGTGATTTGAGCTGGGCAGCTCGGAACAACCGGACGACGCCGCCGCCAATTCCGAATGTCACGAGAGATTAGGAAGCAATCCGGTTTGCGGCTCCGTTGGCCGCCGTCACATCTTTGCTGATCCCTTGGTCTCACCTAGCACAAAACGTGATTTATAAAGGATGGCGGTCCCCGTCCTCCCGCTTCGTCTGCCTCTCGCGACCCAGGCTGCTTGCACCCCAGATACCCCCCCCTCCCCTCCTTTGTTGTGCTCTCCTTGGCCATCCCACGCCGTCAGACTTCTCATCCCTTGACTCCCTTGACAAATCAGTCGAACCGCCACGCTTCATAATGTCAGCAGCCCCGGCAATCGTGCAGGCCCAGTCACCGCACGTCGCTCATGTCGACAACTCCCCGCGCAGCAGCTCGACCTCGACCGAAGACGTATCGTCGCTGAAACCGAACGCCCAGTCGTCGCCGCCGCCGGCGCCACCGCTGCCGCCGTCGTCGTCGTCGCGGAAGAAGAAGCAGCAGCAGCAGCACAACCATGGCCAGCTCAACCGCACGGCGTCGCCCAAGCGGTCCAAGACCTTTTGGAAGTCGTTCCGCTACCTCATGGACCTCACGCCCAAGCAGGTCGACGACTTTATGCAGTCCTACGTCATCTACAACCTCGACTGGGCCGACGAGGAAACCATGATTGCGACCCTCGGCCCGGACTACCGCCGCAAGGTGGGCGACTGCCTGCAGAGCTACTACGGCGTGCTGAACCACCTCTGCGCCCTCGGCGACGTCGAGAAGATGTACATCCCGCCGCTCATGGACAGGCGCGCCTCCGTGCTGGACAACCAGATGCTCTACGAGGAGTCCGTCGCGCGCGACATTGGCCTCAAGCCGGGCGACAGGGTGCTCGACCTCGGGTGCGGGCGGGGCCGCGTCGCCGCGCACATGGCCGTCGTCAGCGGCGCGCGCGTCACGGGGCTCAACATCGACCCCAACCAGGTCGCCCAGGCGCGCGAGTTCAACGAGGGCATGGGCCTGGCCAACAGCTTCACGATCCAGGACATGAACGAGCTGCCGCTGCCCTTTGACGACGCCTCCTTTGACGCCTTTTACCAGATCCAGGCGCTGAGCCTGTGCAAGGACCTGCCCGGGCTCTTCCGCGAGCTGCGGCGCGTGCTGAAGCCCGGGGCCAAGGTTTCCCTGCTGGACTGGGTGAGCCTGCCGGCGTACGACCCGGCCGACGCGGAGCACGCGGAGCTCATGCGCCGCACGAAGCCCCTCATCGGAGCTGTGGGTACCCCGACGCCGGCGGTGTTCGAGAAGGCGCTCACGGAGGCCGGCTTCACCGTGCTGAGGTCCGACAACGCGAGCATCGACGGGCTGCAGGCGCCGCTGATCGACAAGGCCGACGTGTACTTTCGCAGCCTGCGGCAGGTCATCCTCGGGCTGGTCAAGGTCCGGCTGCTGCCGCCCCATTTCAAGACGCTCATCAACAGGTTGTGCCTGGACGGCCAGGCCTTTGTGAAGATGGACACCATGAGGCTGGTTTCGACGAGCTACAGGATAATCGCGCAGAGGAATTAGATGCACGGTCGTGTCTGGCAGTGTGCGCATTTGGCATGGGCGTTCTCGGGAGCCTCGGTACTTGATACCTCTCATTCTTGGTTTCCTTGCTTGGATCCTCGCGATAGAATACGACATGATAGACCGTATGATATACCTTAATCTCAATCGACCAGCAAACCTGCAGCCTCGTTGTGTGCGTGTCGGTAAAAGTTGCTAGTTCCACATACCCTTTCATCGCGCCCCTCGTGTTGATATTTAGATCGAGCAAAACACCACGCGAAACAATTTCCAGCGAAAATTATAAAAAAGAGAAGAAGGAAGAAGAGGGAAAAAAAAAAAAAGATGATGAGAAAAATGGAGGAAAAAGAAGGTAAAAAGGGCCCCGACCAACCCAGCTTCGAAATACCCTCTTAGAGTTCGCTGCTTCCCACGACGCTATACACACTATCCCTAAGCGCACCCGACTTGCAATGTCGTTGCTGTCCCAGCTGATCATCATGGCGTTGAGCAATCGGTAGTCTCCGACGTCTACTGTGTCGTCGTCCCCAAAATCCTACCCTCAGACAGCCTCACGAACTCTTGCTGTCGCCTTTTCGGCATGTTCTGTCGGTGTTCAATATGGTACTCCGTTCGAGGAGATCACAGGTAGCTCGCGCAAGGCGTCAATGTGGTCTTGAGTGTGTCTTCCCTCCGAATCCATGGCCCAGAAGACTTCATGTCAGGGGATTGAAGCCAGGGCCAGGTGGAAGGAAGGCCGCCCTTTGAGTGGTGAACACGACATGCTGGCTGCCAGCCACACAGTCGACCGTGTGTGTAATGTATGCGAGTGGCGGCGTCGCTGAAGGAGCCATGGATTTCGGTAGCTCAAACGACCTGTTCATTGACTCGAACGGCATCTGTAATGAGGCACATTGTATAGTATACGGAGATGGGTAGGAAAGTCTGTTCTCCCAGAAAGCTGTTAGCGGATCTGTTTTGTCTAAAACATAGGTCTATGGGCGTACCTCCTGTCTTCTGTGCCGTATAAGAGCTGCTCGCGTTACCCGGGATAGCGAGGCCACAGCCATGGAGCCACTACGACGGCATCTTCAAGCGTATTGTAACGACGTGCTCTCTGATCCGCCCCTGACAATGTTACCGGCCGGGATCCTGGGCACTTGAAGGCGACCGAAACGTCTCTTTTGTGTCTTTTCCTTGAGCTGAGGCTGGGAGGGTACGCGTTCAAGTTGCGGGCATCACATACGAGGTTGTGTCATGCGTCTGGTCACACGCATCTCGGCACTGGCAGCAACAGCAAACCCTTCTATTGCGTCTGCTTGAAGATGTGAGGCTATGGTGGGATGATTGCCAGAATGTTATGTGTGTGGAAAAAACAGGGAACTCGAGTTGTTATTCCTGAATGCAGATACTCCTCTCCCGGCAGCCTCGGTCCACCGGACACTATCAGGCGCCAGTCAAGACATTCATTTCTTTTCTTCACACGGTTGAACCAGGAGGCTCAATCGTAAACAAAGGTTAGTATGGGTTGATTGGCCCAAGAACGACCAGAAAACGAGTCGAGCGGAGCTGGAGTGCCGTTCCTGATTGTGTCTGATCGGGTTAGAAATAGGACCTTGGCACGACTTCAGCCCCTATGGCGTCCGAAACAAGACGTGTCTCTTGCTGTCCCTAAAGTACTGACACTCAAATGTCGCAAACCGGAGCCGTAGATTGAGACTTTGGCGTTGCGGGGTGACGCTTTTCTTCATCCATGTGAGCATCTTTGTCCATGGGATAACACCCAAAGGCCCAATGTTTCTGGTGATGATTCAACGAGGCACCGCGCCAGTCTGGCCATGGAAGGCCTGGGGCAGACAAATGGTCGATGCGTTTTCTGCGTGAATCGTACTTACTGACCGATATAATCGGCGATTGTTTCTCCCGTTCGCCCAAATAAAGCCTGTCATCCTGACCAACAGCCCGCTTGACAAGACGCCGTCGGGGTAGTTACCAAAATCTCTTTATACTCACAGCTTGGCTAAGCTTACTATCCTTAGTGTCCGTACATCCTCGTCTCTGTAATAGGCATTCATGTTTGTTGGATCGTGATCACAATTCGCAGCAGAAATCATGCACATGTCTGTCAACGTAAAGGCGGAAATGTAGACCCAGGTCCAGCAGCAGCCCTCGGCCGTGAAGAACGGTCATGGAATAGACTAAACCTTCTTCTCAAAGCTTGTTGCCGCACCTGTCGTTGGCAGCTATGGCAGCTCCAAGACCCGAGACATTCTTCTTTAGTTCCCGTCAGGTACGGCCACTAAGACGACGTCGATCGTGCCTAGACTCTGCGCCTCCCAACTGACGCTTCTCGGGGGGACGAGCAACCCGACTGAAAGCGTCACATCAAGATGTGGCGGTTGAGCGGGAGATCCTGTCTACTTCCATCAAGCCCCGGTTTGCCGGTATCCAATCCGCAGGCCGGGAACAGAGACATGTTTCGGAGCTCTACGGCAAGTACATGCAACCGTATATTGATCCAACCCAGAGAGGACGAATCGACGCTAGCCTACCTTACTGTTGTCATGGATTGGTACTGATGGTCAGGCCGTGATGGGATGGGCTAGATCCCAGACTCAACGGGGATGAACAGAGATCAACGTACATGTCTCGAAGTGAGCGGGAGAGCAGCGGGCTGCCGTTTCTCACCAGCTTCCATTCCAGTGACAGTCGGCGAAGTTAGGGTTTATCGCATCGCTCTGCTCACAATGACTAGAGTGGCTGTTCGGGTCTGGGCAATGAGGTTTACATCATGGGAGAGCGACTGGAAGGGAACACAACGTATGTCTTGACTACTATTAATATTATATCGAGATATACAGTATTGTTGTGTCTCCTAGTGCCCAAAAGAGATAGAACGCTTGCTAAATATTATTCCCATATCCTGCCCACCATGTTACATCGCCCCAACCGCGCTTCGCGGTGCTGCGAGGGGCATCAAGGGTCAAACCACCAAAAAGCAGAGGGCCCAGAAAGTGAAGAAGCCCATTGATAGTACGCTCCTCCGGGACTGACCGCCGTAAGACTTGGGAGACGAGCCAGCAAAGATGACGAAGCGCGGAGGAGGGTCGTCTTCCGGGCCACCCGTGGCGATTGGTGGCTGTTCAGGCTGGCTTTGCACCGGCGGAGCTGGAGAGATCAGAGTTGGCGGGTTGTTATTGTTGGTATTTGAGTTGGGATCTCTGTCTCCAGCCGACTCGCCAAATACGTTGCCAATTGGGGTCGCCGTCGGAGGACTGGGACCTGTTTCGGCCGGCGAAGGGGCAAGAGTGTCGGCGACTGGGCTTGACCCGGGGCCTGATGGGACTGACCCGGGCCCTTGTGGGTTCGATGAGCCTGCTGAGGACGACGAGCCTGGGGACGACGAGCCTGCTGGGGACGAAGGAGTAGGAGGGAGTGCCCCATTTCCCAGCAAGCAGCCGTCGTCTTGATTGCCATCGATTATGAACGTTTGAATAGGCGCTATAACAGTGTATGTGATGGTTGGGGCCCCTGTGACACCATCTCCGCAGTCTTCCTCTCTATGACTGATATAAGGGGCCGCAGAGACCAAGCAGACGAGGGATAGAAGATGGAGCAGCGTTGTTGTGAGCATTGTAACGGATGACTGAGAATGGTTGAAGAACGCTTTCACGAGTTGCCTCCCGGGAACTTGGGGCACATGAGGTCTATCTACTCTGCATGAAGCTCGCTACAGGCTGTACTGTGTCATGTTAGTCTCTCAAACAATGAGACTCAATCGGACAAAAGATGTCTTCAACGCATCGACTTCTGCTTCCGGTTGGAAGGATCGCTCAGCAAAACCAACACAACATTTCTTCCTCCAAGGCTTCGGCCCAGGTAACTGCTGTTGCCATCGAGCAGCATTTCTTTGAAGTCAGAATACCTCTACGTATGCCGAGGCATAGGATTCACGTTGTGCCAAGTCGCCCTGTACATCCCAGCAAGCAGCTCGGATGGTACAGTTGCCAGGAAGCCCGTCACGGCTCTTCGCAAGCGAAAACGGACACTTGGCGCCACCAGACACCAACACCAGAGTCTCTAGTGCCCGATACATGGGTAACTAGCCCGTAAAACTACCCCAACGCCTTTATTCATCATGCTACGTACGGTCGGAAAGCTTGGATGAGGGCCGCGGTTCTTCCTTGGTGCTGAATGTCTCAGTTCCAACGAGTCGCTTTTGGAACTCACAGACGAGTGTTGCAAACTTCAATGGGAATAGTCTGAACAGTAGGTCCCGTGCGAACCGCCCCATTGGCCGGTTTTGAGTGTGGATGTCTCGGGCCGAGTTGGCGTCTTTTGATCCCCGAGCAGCGAGAGATTTCTCACGATTTCGCCCTGCCGACTTACGGCAACGAGGGATCAAGGCGCCGGAGACCTGGTCTGTGGCTCGGTCTAGTTACTAACCCCCGCAATCGATCGACCGATCTTGCATTCTCGCCATCTCGCAGCTTGACGGCGCGTCTAAGAAAAGGTAGCTCTTCGTCCACAGCGAAGATGCCGAAGATTTAACCAAGTACCACGTCAAACCAGCCTCTTCTGGGCTACATTTACAGATGTAGTCTTGACTGTCTTATTTCCAGCTGAACAGAGGTGAAATGCGCTGGAGGATCAGATTCCAGCCCGTTGAGGGAACATTATCCACTCAAGATAGTACGCAAGAACGAGGTACGGTAGAAGGGTCACTGAAACCGAAACATTGCCACCAGTGACATTTAAAAAAAGCGCTTGAAGAAATTGCGTAACTGGAGGCGTCGCCGGCGGGGAGCTTCAGCTGTGATTCAGATGAGCCTCAGGCTCAGCCGTTGAATCGATCCGGCTTAGCTTTCAGTCTAGCTTGAATTATGGCGCCAAAGATGGGTGACGTTTTCGGTCAAGAGCTGGAGGAGACCATTTCCCAGCCGCACGGCACTGCTAAAGCATAGTCTTGCCCCGTTTGCGGGCAAAGGTCGGTCAGTTGAGGAGCCAAAGAAGAGCCGTGAGACTCGCCTAGACTATTGTGACAAGCACAAGCAAAGAGCCGTGTGCCATGGATTTTGGAGCATGGGAAAACGCATTTGCCATGCGGTGGCGGGCCCCCTCCGCAGAGCGTCCGAATATAAGCGAATAATCCCATGGTTTTGGGTCGGCAGTTGGGTGACCCAAGACTCTCTCCATCGAGCTTCGTCTGCCTTGTCAACAGGTGTTCCTTTTACACAGTCTCTCGCTGATCTGTGCTGTTCAGAACAAGTCTTCACGATGCGAAATATACGTTCAGGCGGCGCTCTCGGTGCCCTTTCTGCACTCTTGTGGGCCGGACTGGCAGACTCGGAGTGCATCGCGCCTGATGGGCAAGGCTTTCTGAAGCAGCGCGTCGTCGTCGTTGATCGAGTTCCTGTCCAGCTGAGCGCATCTCTTTGCTCAAACACAACCATCACAGTTGCCGGAACGACAGTGCCGGTGACGAACGCTCCAACGGTTCTGTTTTCCAACTTCTTCGTTGACAACACCATTACATATACTTCGACGCTGTTGGTTCAAACTCCAGACTCTCCAACTCTTTCAAGTACGCAAGTCAGAGCTGACACCTTTACCTCTGTGCCTAGAAACCCCAGTCTGCCTTTCAATGGTCCGTTTACTACGGTCACTCGAGGAGTGCCCGAGGGCTCACTCACCTCTACCTTGGTTCTTGACCCCCAGGGAGGAGACAACGTCGGTACCAAAATCATCCTTGACCCCTTCTTCACAGAAGCGCAAGGACCGTCGTCTGTATTCGTCACCGGGCCATCTTCGAACGCCTTTGGTCTTCAGACTCCGTTTCCTGGACGCTTCACAGCCATTACTGCTCCGTGGACTGGCATGGTTACGACCACGCTTCTGCTTCCACCTGAAGGTTCAAACGAGGCCGGCACCGAGCTCGTCTTGATACCTACTATCACGCCGTCACCTGGCCCATTCTCGACCTTGACCGGAATGTGGACCGGAACAGTCACATCAACTGTTATCTTGCCCCCGGCTGGCACCGACACAGTTGGGACGCAGATTGTTCTCGAACCAACAGCACCCGGGCAGAACAATCTCCCGGTCCTGCCAGCTCTGTTCATTGAGCGTACGGCCACCTGGACAGGAACCATGCCGACCACTCTCACGATACCACCCGCTGGGACTGGAACTGTGGGAACCCAGTTGATCCTCATCCCAGCCACGACTCCTCCCGTTGTTGGACCATTTACGACCGTCACTCTCCCTGGGAATGGCCCAGGCACCACGACAATAACCTTGCCACCCTCTGGTCCAGGGACGACTGGAACCGAGATCGTCTTCGCCCCGTTGCTCCCTACTTCCCCTGGCAGAGGACCTTTCACGGGTCCGTTTACGACCATCTCGGTGCCGACTACCGGCAGCATCTTCAGCACCGCAACTTTTGCCCCGATCGAGCCGGACACTACTGGTACGGAGATTGTCTTCTTCCCTGACATCTTCCGAGATGCGACCTCGGGGCCTTTTACTGGACCCTTCACTACCCTGACCGCACCCGGAACAGGAACGGCGCCGACTACGTTCACTCTGCCGCCAGCAGGGACTGACGGGACTGGGACTCAAATCGTCGTTCCCCCCATCACCGCTCGACCGGCCAGGTTCCTCGGGCCTGTCAGGACAGTCACACTTGCATTCTTCGGAACTGTGACGACCACCTTGACTGTCCTGCCCGCCGAGGGGGACAATACGGGCACGCTCATCGTTCTCAGCCCGACCCCTGCTCCAACCCAGCCAGCTCCGAGTGAACCGGACCCCGCGGATGCGGATCCGGACGGTCCTGCGGACTTTGGTGTTCTTGTCGTGAGCTCGGATGAGGACCCAGCAGATGGTGGTGTAGTCACAACAACGTACGGAGGAAGCGTCACTTTCACCTCGACTTTCGCACCCGGACCCTCGGGAGAGCCGGGTTCGACTGTGATATTCGTCCCAAGCACCTCTCCAGGACCCGTTACGCCGACTCCTCCGGTCAATCCTGCCATCCTGACCAGCACGTACAGCGGATCGTTGACCTCTACCACCACGATTTTGCCCAACTCCATTGGCGGCAGTACTGTGACCATCATCCTCGTCCCGAGCACGGTCACGGTGATCACGACTGTTCAGGTTACCACCGGGCTCCCCGGGCCGACTTCGGGATCGCCCCTTGACAATGTCATCACTGCTGTAAGCTCTGGTACGTTGTCGGCGAGTAGCCAGGGACCGTTGACTGCCTCCGGTACGACTTCGAGCACGTTGTCCACGTCTCCTGCTGGTACGGGGTCAGCTTCTTCAACCGAGGTTCCTGTGTCGCCGGATCCCAATATTCTTGCTTCGAGTTCTGGCACGTCGTCGAGCGTCCGAGCAGGTTCTGCGACGGTTACTGCTAGCTCTGTGTCACTGCCCTCGAGCACTCCGATCACTGGCTCTCTGGCATTGTCGTCTTCGCCACCGGTTGACCCCAACGTTATTGTCTCGACGTCCAGCACGGCACCAGGTGTTGGAAGTTCTGCGACAGCGACCTCTACGTCCACCACACAAAGTCTCCCCGCTACCTCGGCGACTAGCTCCTCGACAGCGTCGTCGCCGCCGGCTGATCCGAACATTATTGCGTCGACGTCTAGCACCTCCTCGGCGACCGGCCAGGCCACTTCTGCGACAGGAACAGCTAGTGGCTCATCAGTTTCGTCGGGTGCGGTGACAAGCGGTGGCTTCACTTCGTCTTCGTCGTCGGTTGAGTCCGGTGTCCTTGTGTCAGGTTCCAGCACGTCTTCGCCCACGGCTCAAGGTAGTTCGGCAAGCTTGACAACCACTACCAGTATTTTGTCAGCTTCTTCCGCTTCTTCCTTGGCTGGCCCCTCGACTTCGTCATCGCTGCCGGTCGATCCCAGAAGTCTGGAGTCAGTCTCCACGTCGCCTTCTTCTGGCATTCAAAGCTCTTCCTCCAATACTCAGGGCCTTTCTTCCAGTGCCCAGAGCCCTTCTTCGCAATCCGCTACCAGCACGAGCACCTCTACAGGCTCTGTGACTTCTTCGTCAACGCTGCCGGTCGACCCTAGAAGTCTGGAGTCAACCTCCACACCCTCCTCCTCACAGTCTGATACTGGTACAAGCACCTCCACAGGCCCTGTGACGTCTTCTTCAACCAGCACAGGGACTACTGGAACATCAGGCGCCTCGAGTTCTGCCTCGAGTTCTGCCACGGGTACGGGTTCCAGCACCGACTCCAGCTCTACCTCGAGGTCGACCTCAAGCTCCCCCACAGCCTCTACGCTGGGAAGTAGCACATCGAGTTCAACCAGCTCGACAGACTTTTTTCCAAACATCATCAGCTCAACTTCCACCGCTAGCACATCAAGTCCGGCAACATCTTCCAGCGCAGTTACATCGTCGACTTCGGCCACAACTTCGAGCTCATCTGCCCCGACGAGCTCAGCCACGTCAACGTCGGCTGGAACTAGCAGCACTGGCACTGATTCCTCCACGATTCAGTCATCTTCTTCCCCTGTGGAGAGTTCTACGTCCACTGGCACGATATCCGGGAGTAGCACAGCCAGTAGTGGATCAAGTAGTGCGTCGTCGACGTTGTCGTCCGCAAGTAGTACCACCGCAACCTCGGCGTCGAGCTCCCCAGCCCTGTCCAGTTCCTCAAGTCAAGCGTCCTCCACAGCGTCTGGCACCCAGTCTGCAACATCTACATCGACAGTGGCATCCTCCAGCACAAGTAGCGTTGATGGCACCAGCTCTCAACTCACGTCCAGCACTGGGACCAGCAATACGGGAATGTCCAGCAGCAGCAGCAGCTCTTCGCTCTTCTCGTCCGGCAGCTCTTCTGCTTCGAGTACGGTCAGCACTTCGGCCTCATCTTCTGCTACTTCATCCACCGCGGGAACTTCCAGCTCGTCAGGGTCTACTGGAAACACTTCTGCTACATCCGGGAGCTCGTCTGCAAGCTCACCTGCAACGTCAGCGCCAGGGTCGTCTACAGGCAGTTCCACATCTTCTGCTGCCCCATCTACCAGCTCGACTGTCAGCTCCAGTGGCGCATCTTCTCCAAGCTCGACCGTCGGCTCGACTTCCACTTCGTCTGTCAGTTCGTCAAGCACTTCATCGACTAGCTCGCCTTCAAGTGCGACATCCAGCTCGACTATCAGTCTGTCGTCCAGCGCTTCGTCGACTGCTTCACCGAGCAGTTCTACAGTCAGCTCCTCAACAGCTTCATCGGCTGCCTCGTCGATCAGCTCTTCTGTCAGCTCTTCATCGACTGTCAGCCCGGCGAGCTCTTCCACAGGCTCTTCCGTGATCAGCTCATCCATCCTGTCGAGCAGCTCTTCTGTCGTCGGCAGCTCCAGCACGTCGCCCACATCCACGTCTTCGCCCAGCAGCTCGTCCGCTACCACGACTTTGTCATCCACAGCGTCGAGTTCGTCCACGTCGCTCACCAGCTCCAGCCAAGGAACAAGGTCCACTGAATCGACAGCCGGTTCTAGCAGTAGTCCACCCTCACCGCCATCCTCAGCCACACCGAGCTCGACCTCCAGCGTCACGGCCGCTAGTTCAACTTTGACTAGTTCTCCAGCCTCATCACCTTCGTCGAGTGCCAGTTCCACCTTGAGCTCGTCTTCATCATCATCGGCGAGCTCTTCAGCCACGGACGCGACCTCTTCCACCTCTACAGGAGGCCCGGGTACCTCCTCGACCGCATCCTCAACCGGCTCAACCAGCTCGTCTAGTTCATCCTCTTCAAGCTCAGTTGTTCCGCCCACCTCGTCCACCCCTTCTACCTCTTCCAGTTCCTCTGCCTCGTTGAGCTCGTCCGTTTCCCTTGTCTCCTCCAGCTCCTCCAGCTCCATTACCTCCCTGACGCCCACGACGACGACCTCCCAGACGTCGACCTTTAGCGGGTGTGTCGTCACAACAACGGCCACAGCCGCAGCCCAATGCGGTGCTTCTCTTCCCGGAACCTGCGCCCAGCTCCCTACGACAAACGGTCTCCTCCCTCTCACCGCCACCGCAGCGTCTTGTCTGCTGGATCTCGGCCCCTTTGGCGTCGGCCCCGTCGCGCTCTGTCTCACGACGAACCTCAACCTGCTGGATCCCCGAGGCGCACCCGTCGCAGACTGTCTTCTCACAGCCCTCAGAGCGTCCTGTCCTCAGACACTCCCCCAGGTCTGCCTGGACCTCCAGGTCCAGAACGGCGTCGCGTTGCTGGCCAACATACCCGTCTGCGCCGGCGCTCTCGGCCCTTACAACAGCGGAGCGGCCGCGATCTGCCTCGCGCTCAACTCCATCACGAGCGCCACCACCGGCCTCTCCGTCTTTGGCTGCCTCCAGAACAGTTTCAACCTGGTGCCCTCGGTCACCACGATTACAGATCCATCCCTCTGCCCGGGACCTACCGCACCCCCTTCGCCCGTTCCGACCTGCGTGACGCCGCCCCTACCGGGCCAGTGTTTGAGTCTCGCGACGGGCAGCGTCATAGACGTCGTCCTGAACCTCCCGGCCTGCACCGCAGCCCTCGGCGGCCTCGGCAACATCGTCGGCGTCGCGACCTGCGTTGCGGGCAACCTCCTATCAGGGCTTTCGGTCGTCACCTGTCTCCAGGACAACCTCCGCGCCAACTGCATACGGACCTTGCCACAGGTGTGCCTGGACCTGAGCCTGCTCAGCGGCACCGTCGACACCGCTCTCTGCGTGAACGCATTGGGGCCTCTGGCTGTTGGTCCGGCCCTTAATTGTCTCACTTCGGGCCTCACGAGTGGCCCTGCAATCGTCCAGTGCTTGAACAGAGCGCTCTTTACGTGAGGTGGACGTCTGGTTTTTCTGAAGGGAGGCAGTCTCAGACACGATTCTGGTCATTTGGAAAGCGGTGACAGAAACAATTATTTAATGGGAAACTGATTTGGAGTAGCGTGTGGTGTATGGAGTTTCTGACGGATCGTGTTTCCAGTGATGAGACATGCGACTGTGTTTTGTAGCAACATGGACTCCAAGATTTTGATAATGTGTGTAATACATTTCCCGGAAGCATCCTCACATGCGCTGCGTCATCGTGAGACTTGAAAGTGACATTGTTGTCTGGCTCGGAATTCTTTCTTCTACTCTCTACTGCCAAGTTTTCACCGTTCGTGGCCTACTATGCCTTCTCTTCATGCCGAGCGGTGACAATAACACCAGCCTTTTCCGTGTCGTCAGTCGACGCCTGGAACATGTCCTCGGGCTTATAGTTGCCAAACTTGCGCAGCGGGACGCCGTCGTTGAACATGCGGTCAATCTGCTCCAACGACTTGCCCTTGCACTCCGGGACACAGGACCAAGTGAAGGCAAAGGCCAGCACGAGGATGCCGGCAAAGATGAAGCCGACCTTGGAACCGAGGCCGGCGCCTGGTGTGTAGAGCAGGTAGGGGATGCTGAAGTTGACGAGGAAGTTGGCGAGGACGTTGACCATGGAGGCGGTCCGCTGGGAGGCATCGCGGAGCCTGAGGGCCGGGATCTCGGTTGTGACGACGTAGTTGAGGGGAGCCCACGCGAACACGTAGCCGGCGGCGAAGATTGTGAGCATGGCGACGACGCCCGTCTTGACGGCGAATGAGGGGTCGGCGATGGTGCCCAGAGAGCCCATGGTGACGATGGCTGCGAACTGCCAGACGGCGCCGACCATGAGCAGAGGTCTGGGGTGTATTGTTAGTACAAGGCCAGCGGGCAGATGGGCCATGCATGAAAAGCTACTCACCGACGTCCGACGCGGTCGTTCAGGTAGAGACCGATAAAGACCATGACGAGGTTGACAATGGCGTTGACGATGGTCATGGTGAAGGGGTTCACGGTTCCAATGTCCTTGATGAAGATGGCGCCGTAGGTTGACGCGAAGGCTTGTCCGGTAGCCTGCTGGAGGAAGTTCATCGTCATGACGACCGCCGTCCTCTTCAGGTTGACCCCCTTGAAGAGCTCCATGTAGTTTCCCTGCTCGACCTCCTGTTTCAAGGCGTACTGCAGTGCGGCGAACTGCTCGTCGATCTCGGCGTCGGTGATGGTTCCATGTCGGAGCTTTTTGAGCGCCACTTGCGCCTCTTCTACTCTGTCTTGGGTGAGAAGCCAACGCGGAGACTGTGCCGAGTTAGCCGAGCGAAGCTGTCTTGCACTGGAGGACGACTGACCTCGGGAATGAACCAAATCAGACACATGACGATGACCGGGATCACGTAGAAGAGCCCCATGGGAATCCTCCAAGAGGCGTTGCCTTCCAACGTGCTGGTGCCCCGACAGACAGAGTTGACGATGAGTGTGCCGAACTACACGGAGTCATTAGATTGATGGGTCTTTGGGACAAGGAAGAGATGTTTACCATCAAGCTGAACTGGTAGGAACCGACGGCGAAACCTCGAATCTCGGATGGGACGATCTCGGACTGGTACACGGGCACGACGGCCAACTCCATGCCCACGTAGATGTCTTTTGACAGAATCAGTACATTGGCAACAGGCAGTTTTTGAAGTCTCTGGGGCACGCACAGTTGAGTATACGCGCAGCCATGATCTGCTCTCGCGTGCTGGAAGTCAACGCAATCGTGGCCGGGATGACTGCCCAGGCACTCATGCTAAACATGCACCATCGGCGACCCCAGCGAGCGCTCACGAAGGAGCCGATGACGACTCCCGCCGCGAATCCAATGTAGTTCAGCGAGTTGAACAGACTCAGCCAGCCGGTGGGGATCTTCCACTTGCCAGTGGCCGGGTCCTCGTCGCCAAACTGCCGCTGGAAGGCGTCCATGGCCTGGGTAGTCGAGTATCCCGCATTGTCGAAGCCGTAGTTGAATGTCGAGATGGCTACGACGGTAAAGGCCGCAGCAAGTGTGCGGTTGAAGTGCCTGAGGATCCTGTTCGGCGCCATGTCGATGGTAGTAGAATGGTTATCGACGTCTGATGGCAACTCGAAGGCGGTGATTTCGCCAGGTAGGCCAGTTCCCGAGTCCTCAACTCGGTGGGAGACGAAGATTCACCTATCTGGAGCTGCCTAGCCGTGTGACAGAGTTTGATGATGCATTCTCGGTTGCTTAAGTATGCCGACGCGTTTCGCGGTCTCAAACCGAGCGCCTCGTCGATATTACGTTGCGACGCTCTTCCTTGCCAGGTGGAGATCAAGCCCCCAGGAACCAAAGTCAACATGGCCCCTCCTACTGGGCAGCAAAAGTCGTCCGATCGTCTGCAAACCAGCACATGGCAAAGGCGGAGAAGGGACACATCCCCGGCCTGGGGTTCTTTCACCGGGGAAGCAGGGCTTCCAAACGGCTAGACAAACCACCACCAGTTAGAGGTGGAGGAGCAGAGGTCCAGAACGAAAATCCTTTTGCGGGTTGAAGCCGGCCAGTGACCTTTCAGCTGGGATTCTGCCCACCAGACCAGGGGCTCCCCTGGGGTCGGAACTCGGGGGGGAAATGAAATTCCAAGAAAAACATCACGGAACTCGGGCGGAACAACGACGCGAAACTCTTCTCCCCCCGACTCCCACGAACCTTTGCCAGGCCATCATGCATCTTGCACAGTTTACGGAGCAGTCTGGCCCTGACTGCGGGTAAACGAGACACAAAGCCATGGAGACTGGCATGCGGCATCGAGCTTCCGGCCGTCCCCGGAAAGGTCTCCAGATATGTTTCCAGTGCCGCAACCGAAAGGTGAGCTTTCAACCCCGACCGGGCTTGCGAGTCCGGAGCTCTGCTCCGCTTCGTGATCGGACGAGGAGGGTCCCCCCGAAACTAACCCGCATCGTCCCGATCCAGGTCAGATGCGACGGCGCACCCGGCGGATGTGAGAACTGCCGCCGTCTAAAGTTTCACTGCTCGTTTGCGGTTCCGGGGGATTTAGATAATGAAGCGTCGACACAGCAGGTTGATCCCAGCCACCTCAGACTGGAAAAGAGGCGCGTCAGCAGAGCCTGCTTCGAGTGTCGCGATAAGAAGACCAAGTGTTGCGGTACTCAGCCGACATGTCGACGGTGCCTGAGGAAAGGCGTCGTCTGTCAATATCCAGAAGCCTCCAAGGCACAATCTGCGGCCACGGTAGCGTCTGGTACACATCAACAAGCTGCTACACCTCTGTCTGGCGAGTCGGTTGGACATTGCGAAGTCTCGGTTGCGCCATCTCCAGCGTCGACGCTCAGCTTGTATGTCTCAAGCAACCACGCTCATGATTCGTTATACTCCCTGGCTAACAAGACTGCCGTACAGCGAACTGAGTTCCAATAAGACCATTATCAAACAGCACATTGACGCATTCTTCGACTTCGTCTACCCCATACCGTGCTATGGCTTCGTCCACAAGGCAACCTTTTGTCAGAGCTGGGCGCAAGACACTCACAACCCTCGACTGCTGAAAGCCATGTGCGGCCTCACGGCTCGCTACATCGCGGCGGGAGACAGCGCGCGTCTACAACAGGCCACGAGATGGATCCAAGAGGCCGAGATGCAGCTCTTCATGCGCCTTGGCGAGCCTTCCATGTCGGATATCGAGGCTCTGATGCTCACCACGATGGACCACATCATCGCTCGCCGTTTCAGCAAGATGCTCATCTCGGCATGTCTGGCGGCGCGGTTGGCATACATGATGAAGCTCAACTACGAAGACGGCCGGCTGAGCTTCATCACGCAAGAACGTCGTCGACGGCTGATGTGGGCCATCTTCACCCTCGACACGTTGTACTCGAGCGGAAAGGCCGAGTTTACGGGATGCTCAAAGGACACGATACATTTGCAGCTCCCCTGCAACGAGCGGTCGTTTACCCTGGACCTCCCAGTCGTCACTGAACCTCTCAACCCTCCTGAAAGCCGCGTGTCGACAGACCTGGGCTTCATGGCATATAACATCCGAGTGCTGGATATTCGAGATCGCATTCAAAGGCAAGCAACGATCAACCCGAGTCGCATCATACGCGTTTCTGCAGCTAACCAGTCGACAGGCTATGCCATACAATCACCCACCGTCGCAAACCCCTTCCAGAGTGTATAGCCCGGCTCAAGGGCCTCGCGGACGAGCTCGAGATTCTGCGTCGTTCGCTGCCACAATCGTACACTTTCGACAAGAAGAACCTCTTTCTTCGCGCGTATACCCCTCAGCGGACATCCTTTGTCATGTTCCACGCTTGGTGGCACCAGTGCCAGTGCGACATGTACAGGTTCACGATACCCGGATTCCGCGAGGGCTTGTCGCTGGAGGAGCTCGGCAACCTGTCGCCCGACCTCGTCGCGTACTGCAGAGACCGCTGCCTCGAGCACGCCCTGGCCGTCGCAGACATCATGGGCACGGTCACCGAGACGGGGACGGACATCTTCATCACCGACCCGGCTCTCGCAATGTGTGCCTTCCACTCTGCCCGGGTCATATCCCGCCTCGGCTCGCCCCCGTTCTCGAACCTGCCGCGGGAGGTCGTCATCGCGAAGCTGAAGGCGTGCTGGAGCATCCTGGAGACGCCTTCCGACATGTACCCGACTACCAAACTTCTGCGCGGGGGTGTTTCGGACCTCATCCACGACGCCGAGAGGAACTCGGGCGACTCGAGCCCGCTGAGGTCCGGCTGGGAGACGGAGCAGGCGGGCTCAGGCGGAGATGCGCGCGCAGCGGCCACGGCGAACGCTTCGTCGGCGGAGGTCTACTCCAAGTTCAGCGTCACGGACGAGATTCGGAAGCTCAAGTTTCGGCAGGATGGCGAGGACAGCATCAACCAGTACGAGCAGGGTGCGACGGACAGGGAATCTGGGAGTCAGATGAACCCTTTTGCACTGGCTGAAATCAGCAGAGCCCAAGGTTCGCAGCCATATATGGCGCTGCCGCAATGTATGCCTGCTGGATTCCCAGACGCCTCGTACGGGACTCATCCGGCACCGTACGACGTGTCCATGACTCTGGGGTTTGAACCGAGTTATGGCGATTGTCAGCCGGATCTCTTCCTAGACACCTTCATGCCGCTCCAGAGCGACTGGAACATGGCTGATTCAGGATGCTTCTGACAGTCGTCTGTAGTATCCCATCGCACAATCTGTTAGATAGTCGCGAGACTGGTCAAGATTCTCCCTCTGCAACAACCGACTTGACATCTTTGATGTATCCAGTTTCCCGTAATCATCCTCTGAAAGGGAGCTACAAGCCTTTCCAGAAGCTGTCCCGCTGCAACTCAAAGTCCCCGTCCAGAGCCGAGTCACCCCCAACAACAGAAGCTGTATAAGCCCCTTTCTCGCAACACCAGCTGTCCCTCTTTTCATCCCACACGGCCGTGCTGTACCTGTCTATGCGTAGCGTGACAGTCCTCTTCTCTCCAGGCTCCAGGAAGACCTTGCTAAACCCTGCCAATTCCCGAGGAGGCCGGGCAAATCGCGACTTGGACGATGTCTTGGCCCTGCCAATGTAAAGACGAACAACCTCCGCTCCGGCAAGGCCGCCCGTATTTTCGACACTGACCTCAACCAGGGATGAGCTGACTCGAAGGTCGGATATCGCGAATGTCGTGTAGCTGAGTCCGTGGCTTGAAAAGTCCAGGTCAGACCAATATTCCAGAAAAAAAGAAAAAGAAAAAAAGACTGGAGGAAACTCACCCAAACGGAAACGCGACTGGCATCTTCCGCGCCTCGTACCACCTGTATCCCACAAAGACGTCCTCGGAATAGTGAACCCTGCCGTTGTCGCTGCCAAAGCCCAAAAAGGCCGGGTTGTCTTCCAGCCGCGCAGGGAACGTCATGGGAAGCCTTCCGCTGGGGTTCACCCGGCCAAACAGCACGTCCGCGACCGCGTTGCCGGCCTCGTTGCCGCCGTACCAGCTGTGGAGCATCGTCTTGGCCTCGTGGCGCCACGGCATGCTGACCGGGTTCCCTGCTTGCGTGACGATGACGGCGTTGGGCTGTGCCGCCAGCACTGCTGAGATGAGCTCGTCCACGTGGGGAGGCATGTCCATCGTCTCTCTGTCTCTGCCCTCCTTTTCCAAGTCGGCCTTGGGAGGTCTGGTCAGCCGTGCCCCGAGTATCAAAGTTCGGAAAACTCACATTCAGACCTGCGACGACGACGGTGTACCTGCACTTCTTGGCCAGTTCGACCGCTCTCTGAATACCCTCGCTCGGTGTAATCTTTCGACAACCCCCGAGTCGGCATGCTCCACCTGGGATGGCCAGCAGTGAACCTCCCGTGACCTTGGATGTTGAAGCGCTGCCGGCTTCGACGCGCAGAGAGTAAGTTTGTCCCGCCGTCATCTTGTAAGTAGCACGCACTTCCGCCGAGCCCTTTCCAAAGAACATGCCGCCTGGCGTCTGCGCTGTTGAGTTATCAATGACGAGCTCATCGTCGACATACAGGTCGCCGACGCCATACGTAGCCAGCCCGAACTCGTAAGTATCGGTGTGCTCTGGAACAAAGTGCGCCCTCATGGACACGTAGAACGTCTCCCCCTTCTCGGGGTGCCTGTAGTCCATCAGCTGATACGTGGTGTCGGGTATCGACACACGATCAAAGGCCTTTCGATCTCTGACAGCATGAGGTTCGTTGAATAGCTCAATCGTGACGCCGGGCTCTCCGTCGTCGTTTCGCACACGCTCGGCCGAGAACGCCGGCAGCAGTATGTGTCCGTACACGCCGGGTTCGTGATGGACCTCGGCACTCGCCGGCAACGAGTCACGGATGCCCTTCAACACGGAGCTGGTGTAGTATGGGCGCAGACTCGCACTTCCTCCACCGCACGCGGCCGCGAGGTCTGCGTTGGGTCCGATGACTGCCACCTCGTCACACTCGCCGACCCTGAGAGGCAGGAAATTGTCGCTGTTTTTCAGCAGCACGACGCTCTCTCCTGCTAGCCGTCGGTTGAGGTCGCGATCCTCCGGGACGTCTCGGGTCGTCTCTTCTGTCGCAACCTGCGCCGAAGCTGCGTCGTTGACAAAGTCCAGAACCTGCCGTGCGCGCTCGTCGATGGTGTGGTGGTGTACTTTGCCGGAGAAGACGGCCGCGAGAGCCTCCTTTTCTCGGTATCGGCTGGGGCCCGGCATCTCCATGTCGACGCCGGCATTCAGGGCTGCCTCGCATGAGTATGTGCCGTACCTATTCCGTCGTCAGCCGACTTCTTGTCAAGAGGTATATGATCAAAGGGATGGACAAAAGTACCAGTCGCTCATGATCAGTCCGTCAAACCCCCATTCCTTGCGGAGTATGCCTTGGAGCATCTTGTGGCTCTCCGACACGTGTACACCTTGCACCTTGTTGTAGGACGCCATGACAACTCTTGGGTTGCTGTCGCGCAGCGCCATCTGGAAGGGCTTGAGGTAGATTTCGCGCAACGCCCTGTCCGACATGCGCACATCGATCGACATCTTGTCCGTCTCCTGGTCGTTGGCCACAAAGTGCTTGAGGGCCGCCAGCGTTCCCCGAACCTGCACGCCTCTGATGATGGCCGCCGCGAGCACGCCGCCGAGGTGCGGATCTTCCGAGAAGGACTCGAAGCCCCGGCCGTTCAGCGGCGAGCGGATGATGTTGACGGTCGGCCCGAGCCACACGTGGGCGCCTTTGGCGTCGCACTCCTTGGAGAGGAGCTGTCCGGCCTGCTCGACGAGTGCCGGGTTCCACGTCGCCCCCAGGCCGCTGCCGCACGGGATGCACAGGGCGGGGACCGGGTTGAAGAAGCGGGAGCCCCGTACGCCGTTGGGCCCGTCTGTGCACTTGACGGCCGGCACGCCGTGCTGGGGGAGGGGAGTGGAGTGCCAAAAGTCGGAACCTGCGCGCTTCGTGTCAACCGCATGAGGCTGGAGACCTTTCTTGGGACGTCAGACTTACCCGCGAGCAAAGAGATCTTCTCTGCGAGTGTAGCCTCTTCGAGGACGCGGTCGACGTCGACTAACCCGGACGGATGGGGTTCCATGGCCTCGGCTTGGTTGTCTACCAGCTTCATGTTCATCTTGCCGAGTGAAGAGCAGAACTGGGAGACGTGTGAGAGCTCATTGTCCAAGGAGATGCATATCACAGCTGAGCTTCAGCGTAGTCGTCTGGCTGGGAAATAGGAGAAACCCTGACATGAGGTCGACCGGGGTCCTCCGCCTCGGATGTCGGCCGCGAGAGGGTCCCGGAAGTCGCCCTGTGTAGTACACAGTAGTGCCGATGCTCCGCAAACACGATGTGGGACAGGCCCAGATTACGTCCGTTGGGTTCTTCGAGACATGTCATTGTGTGGCTTGTTCGATATCACCGCGTTCGACAATACGTGGAGTGTCCGGATGTTTGGGAACAGAGCTGAAAGTGCCTGGCTCGTTCGCCCGAGTCAAGCAAGGAACAGACGAAAGAAGTACTAAGCTTACTCTCGATTGGCAACCGGATGAACTGGCTAGACTATGACTTCTTCCAATCCCTAGACAGCCGCTCAGCCAAAGGCAGCCATGGTGCTCCGATGGCCTCCATTCGCACTGACACAAGCACCGTTCACCCATCTGCCCTCTTCGCTCGCCAGAAACCCCACGATATACGCTATATCCTCCGGTTCCCCCAGTCGACCGGCGGTGGTGTCCTCAATCTGCTTGTTCAAAAACTCGGCTGGGAAGGTCTTCCTGGCCGCCGCCAGCGCGTCCGTCGCCGTCGGCCCCACGGCCACGCTGTTGAAGGTCATGCCCCTCTCCGCGGCGAACTGCTCCGCAAACGACCTCGTGAAGCTCTCCAGCGCCGCCTTGCTCGCGCCGTACGTCATGATCGGGTCCCTGTTGCCCTGCTTGCCGGCGATGCTCGAGATGTTGATCACCCGGCCCCCGTACTCGGGCGCGTGCGGCAAGAAGTTGACGGTGAGGCTGACGGGCGCGTACACGTTGGCGCGCATCATCGCGGCAAAGTCCTCGGGGCCGGTTTCCGCCACCGGTTTGACGGCGTCCGGGCGCCCGAGGATGGCGTTGTTGACCAGGATGTCGATGGTCTTGACGTCGAGCCCGGCGAGGACCTCGCTGACGACGCGGGATCCGACGTCGTGGTCGGCGACGTCGGCTTGGATGACGACGGCGCGCTCGACGCCCAGCGCCCGACACTGCTGGACGGTTTCCTCGGCGGCGGTCTTGTTGGCGACGTAGGTGATGGCCAGGTTCGCGAGACCCTTGCGCGCGAAGTGGATGGCGATGCCGCGCCCTATGCCGCGAGATCCCCCCGTTACCACCGCCGTTTTGCCGGCGAGCGACCATGGGTGCGAAGCCGAAGTTGAGTCGGACATGATGAGGCTGAGATCCATGTTGGCAGACTACTGCCTATGGTGATGGTGGGGGTTGCATGTGCGGAAAGGTGAGCGGAGGGGTCCACGGCGGTCTTTTGAGAGGGCCGGTCCCAACGATTGGAGGTCAGAGACGTGACGAGAGTTCAGATGATGATTTCATCGCGAGTATTATAAGTTCTTTGAGTTTCGGCGCGGGCTTCAGAAGTGTCCGAGACACTGGGAAATCACAGACTTTTGCTGAAACGAACGGCTTCTGCAAGAATCCTGATTCAAGATATCCCTCGGCAACTTTACGATTGGTGGTTGGTTACTGGCTCTTAGAAAACTCATTAGGCAGTTTGTATGCATGTGTCACTGACATGGTTGACTGCTTCATCCCATAACATACGGTAGGCGTAGTGTCAGCATAGACAAGAAGCATTTTTGACAATGAGAAGTGCATGACTGTCAGCCGTCGAGTTCTTGAGAAAGAATACAAAGTCTTGAGCACGGTTGTTCGAGTAATTCCTTGCAGCCTTCGAGACCACATCTCCGACTCGCTGTGTCAAAGCTGATACAGTACGAAGATGAATAGAGGAAATGTACCACGGAACTGGTCTCGATTGGTTGCTCGTGCAGAGGAACAGCGGTATCTACTTCCCAAAGGCCACGTACTTGGGAATCTGATCTCCTGATACTAGCCCTGGTCCTAGCAGGGTCGTCAATTTCATGTAATTTTTCAACTTCAAGAGACATCTTAGTCGAAGAGACGATTGATGCGTGAATAAGTTGCAGATAACACGTAGTAAAAACCATCCCTCTACTCCAACTAAGCCCTTAAGACACCTGGAAGTTATAATGTGTTGATTCATTCGGATCAAACAATCGGGTCTTCGCACTATTTGTTCTGCTCGTCCGACAGACATGTTCGTTTGACATACTGCGATAAACGTACGGCCTCAGTCGATAGAAAGCTTCAAAGACCAGAAGCAAACCAGATCAGACATTTTCTACAAAGGAAAGCGAGCCTTCCAAATATGAAAAGCAGGCTGCGGCGATCAGCTGTTCTCATCCTTGGAGAGCAATCCATCTTCGCTCCATCTAGCTTGACTCAACTAACCGATTGACCACCGCTGGGGAAGAAAATACATGAAGTTGTCTAGCAGAGAATAAGAGTCGTGTTCCAAGACGAGAAAGAATTTCTACATGTAGGACGCAATAGTATAAACCATGACCAAGACTACGGCCAGCAAAGTCACCGGCGACTTGCTCTGAACACCCAAACTTCGGAGATGAGCTCCGTAAACATCTGGAGAACGGCTTCCTTTTGCAATTCTATCAGCGCGTACGCAGCGAAATACGGTATAGTTGTCTTGGGCCGTTCCGTCATCAAAGTCGTAGATGAGCACGACGGGAAAGACTCCAGAAAGAGCCTCGTCGTAGGCTTCACGAGCGCTTTGTCCGTCTGAAACATTCGACTAAGGTGGCCACTTTCCCGCCAAGCTATAGGAAGTTCTGTTGCCGGTAATAGAAACGATGTCTGGATAATGGTAAGGTGACCATCGTGGCACGGTTTCGGGTTCATGGAATAAACTTACTCGCCCAGAACGTGCCTCCCGAAGTGACAGAATCGGGGCAGCTTTCCAGTCTGTTGGAAACACCTCCAATGGTGCAGTTTTGCGCCGGAAGGGTTCGCCTCAACTCTGCAATGCATTCTTCAGAAATGGTCCCGTTGCACGATCCATCTTTGTCTTGCTGCAACTTTTCCATCCCCCCTCGTGACCAAGAGCTTCTCCACCAGACATATGCGCAAACGCTGTAGTCTGCTGTAGAACCCGTGCTCGAATTGGCATCTTCGAATGCGTCATCTGGAGCTTCAAGTGACAACCGCATCGGGTTGGCTGTGATGGCATCGCCTTCTCTCTGGGTGATGTTTGTGGCAATGGCAACATTGACGCTCCATCCGTTTCCCTGGCCAAACTCGTCGGGCGGCGGGTCGTTCATGGGCTTGGTCACATCAATGCCTCTGAAAGGCCAGACGCCTGTTGCGTTTGGACTTGCAGTGGCCGTCGTAATATTGTCGGCGACGCTCGTGTTATCCTGACGACGGAGCCCGACTGCTCCCGGCCAGCTTGAAGATTCGCTTTTCACGGCACGCAAGAACGCTGATGCGCTCAGGATGTTCAACGTTGTCGCAGAGAGAAGTCTCATTTTTATGGGAGTCTGTGACAACAAATGGGTATAGAGATATGGAAGAACACAAGACAACCTGTATATTTCGCTCATTCAAGTCGAGTAACAGACTAATTTTGTTCCTTCTTAGGATGATGACGTCGACCAAGACGTGGGACACGGAAATCCAGCGAGTTTGCAGGATTGACGATCGGCAAGGCGCAGCCTCTTGGCCAGAGACACAATAGGTCAACCACTACTCACTCTCAATCGCGTCTCAGGCTAGTTTAACATCATAACATCTGCTTCCAGGAAATATGTCTCTGCAGTCGCGCGCCAGCCACACAGCCTAGCGCATTCACAAGGAGACCGCTTCAACCTCAACAGGCGCTTGCGCGGAATGCACGAGCAATCCCTATTTAGTATTGAAACGGAGCCACGCTTGTACCGGTATTGTCGTGAAGTTGAAATGTGAACAGTAAAGTCCCCTCAGACTCAAATATAAATAAAAAGGTGTAGTTTGATACCATCTTGGTCAAGAATCCTCGCAATCTCTCCATCGGTCAAATATCACCGAGTGACATGGTCCCATGTAGCTCTACGGGTAGTTTCAACAACCTCTGTGGCCAAAAACCTTTTCGGGCTCAAGTTCATGCTCCGAGGGGAGGGTGTCCGAAGCTGGCCATCACGGTTGTGGAGATGGAGGCATAGATGGCTACGGCTGTCGGGTTTAGTACAAGATAAAATGCCACGAGGTGACAGGAATAAAAGTATACTTCGGAGGAGCAGACCACGTATTCGTGGAAGAGAAGATCCAGTTGTCGTTACAGGTCTTACATCATGCGTCTTGGTGAAAGTTTTGGAAAGCCTGTTATAATGGCTTTTGCCCTATTCAATACCTTCCGGAGATACGTCTGACTTTTATATAAAGCTCCATCAAATTTCTCACGGAAAAGAATTGGTTTAGGCCACATCTTGGACTGCTCTCTTCACACAACTATCCCTTGATCGATCGTAAACCAGTACTTGCAACAATAGCACACGCAACGAAAGTGCTACAGCCGAGACAAACAGCCACGGAAGAAGCAAGGCAACTTATACAATTATGCCAAAAACAAGGCAACTAGACGCAGAAACAACCGCGCCGGCCTCGGTCATGCAAGAATCCCACTCAAAGGATCCATGGTTTGTGGGTTAAACCCTACCACCATGCCGGCTGGAGAGAGCCGCGCCAGATGACGAGCTTGCCATCCAGCGGCGAAGAGCGCAGGCTTTGCATTACGATGCCCAAAGGGATGAACCGTATTACCAGCTCCGGATGTTTATACCGCCCAAAAAGAGCAGCATGGCCGACCCGCTCAAATGGTCAGCTGAACTGAGGGTCGGGGTCAAGGACATTTCGCGCCTCATGCGGGAAGGCTTACATTGGTCGACGGACAGTATCTGGAAGGAGCCAGGTTACGTCGACGCCAGCCTGGAGAACGAGACTGACCATGTGAAGAAGTCATGGACCCTTGCTCGCCATTACTATCTCCTGGACCTTGGGGGTGATGCCTTTTGGGTCGGGAAGTTGGTGGTGTTTGCAAGGCAACTAAAGGTGTTGTCGCATTTCAGAGTGGAAACGCTTACGCCCGACATGGTCTACGGTGCGTATGCTGCGAGATCTGATGCCAGGAACCAGATTTGCTACAGCTACGAGGTAGACGGGAAAGTTCGCCTCAACGCGCTGTACGATGACATGCCTTTGACGGGTTGGTGGCCATGGCCAAAGAGGCAATCTGCAAAGCAGACAGGGGAGGATGCCGAGGAGGAGACTGAAGAAGAGGGTGAAGAAGAGGGTGAAGAAGAGGGTGAAGAAGAGGGTGGAAAAAGAGCGGTGGAGGTTCCGGAGGTCGACACCGACGACGAAACCAACGACGATCATTTAGGCGTAAGACGGTAACGAGGACGACAGTTAGGACGTAATAAAGACAACACTGAAGCCAGTAATGAAGCCACTTCTTATATCAGGCCTGGGGCAAATCATGGACCGTCTCATCGTCAAAAAGCCGTGTTAAGGAGGAAATACAGGAGAGAATACATGAAAATGACAAGGGAAGTAAGTTATGGGGACAAACTAGCGGAACGTCGTTGAACGGTTCTGTGAGACAGATAGGTACGAATGTAGATCAAAAGTGTAGTTACATCATAACCTAAGATATAAGATTATCCTAGAACATATCAAGTTTATAAAATAAGAGAGAATATCTAGAGAACAGATGAAACATCTTCTATTGTAAGATTTATTTGTTTAAGTAAGTCTGAAAGGAAAGCTATAAGTCTTCTTCATATAATACTAATTTAGTTCTTCATATTTATATAATTATATCTTGGAATTTTATAAAGAGGACTACTTAAAGCCTTATACTATCTACAAGTATAACTATTGGTTTTACTATAACTATTACTATCTCGATATTATAAGTTCTCTAGTATTATTTAAATCATAGCTGAAACTTACACTAAAGTCTAGTTTACTTCCCATTAGCCCTACGTCTCTTCAGTAATGACATTCTCTCACTTGTCTTTAACATGTTGACACGATCTAGACTTTGTATCACTGGAACAACAGCCCTCAACCGAGCAGCTTGAATGTCAATGCGAAGAGACTGGTTGAACATCAACCCAAGTGTAAAAGAAGCAAAGCCAGTCCTTGAGCCCTGAGACGAGGCAGGATCACAGAGGCCACGCGGCTTTTCGGCCACTCTCTCGTTCTTTTGCGCAGATATAGTGGAGACTCGAAATGCGTTCTTATTCGTGGTAGTCCATGGACAAACCCCCTTCAGCCTCCAGTCGCCAAACCACACGTCAAGCTTATTCAGGGCACACGGTTCAGGGCACACAGAACATTTTGGTGAGGGAGAAAATATAATATTCCAAAACATAGATAAAGCTGGCCTGCTAGTCCATTTCATGTCTCTGTCGTGTCCCGCGTGTTGATAATGCCAATCATCTTGCGCAGTCATCAATACCAGTGAAGTCCCTGCAGCTCACACTCCCAATCCGACTGGTTGTCGTAGTACATGAACTCGTCCTTGCCGTATAGATTCCTGTCCGCCGCGTCCACCGTGCAGACCTGGAGGTTGAAGTTGCACGTCGTCAGCGGATCGAACAGCATCCCGTCGGGGGCCATGTTCTCCCACGGGTTCACCAGCTGCTCGTAGTCGTTCTCCTCGAGGCACGTTGACGGGCCGACGAAGATGTCCTCCTTGGTCATGTTGTACGTCTGCTGCAGCTTGGTCGCCAGCTTGTGCTCTGGGACCATGTCGTCGCTGCCCATCTTCTGCAGGCGGTACTTTGTCCACGAGCCGTTGGGCGCCCGCTTGCAGTAAAAGGCGCTGCTGTAGTGCCCCTCCTCGCAGGACGTGAGGTTGAAGACGCGGTAGATGAAGACGTTCTGGGCCTGGAGGATGAGGCCCATGGCGTTGACGTGGATCGTCTGGTACATCCAGTTGTCAATGTCGTTCTGGGTGAAGTTGGAGTCGCGGACGAGGTATTTGCCGTCCTTGAGGATCGAGTTGATGCCCCACTGCGGCTCGTTGATGGGCGCGTCGATGATCCTGCCGGCGTACTCGCCAACGGACTGCTTGTACGCGTCGATGACGGTGCCCATCTGGTCCGCGATGGCGGTCCACCGGACGTGCGGCTCGCCCGCGCTGGGCGGGATCATCATGCCGCTGGCGATGATGTTGCCACCCATGACCGCGGCCGCAGTTCCTCCAATCACCACAGCGGGCGTCACGACTGACGCCGCCTTACCGGCCGCCGCGGCCGCCGCAGCAGCAGCCGCCACGGTCTTGGCCGTGGCCGCCGTGACGACGGCGGTGATTGGGAAGGCGTTGAGGATACCGTTGATCCAAGAGATGGCCATCTTCATCGGGGTGACGTTGTCTTTCGGTTTCGGCCACAGGTCGGACACGAGTCTGGAGAGCTTCAGGCTGAGGATGGCTGCCGTGTACGTGATGGCCTGGTTGATGTTGTTGACGTAGTTGTTCCAGCCCTGGATGCCCATGAGAGCGTACCTTGGAGAAAGGTTAGCCAAGAATCATCGCCAGCCAAGTCATGGAGACCACTGGCTCGAGGGATATCGCATACCAGCCGGGAAGCGTCACGGGCGTGCAGGGTTGTCCGGCATTGCAGTGTTCACCCACGCCGCAGAAGAAGTTGGGAGCGCCCAAGTAGGCCCCGAGAGCCTGGATGTTGTTGGTGGGATATTGGATGTAGTGCTGAGAGGCGTTGGCCAGGAAGGCGTCGACCCCTTTGTCGATCCATGTCTTGCTGCTGAGCTCGTCTGTCGGGCAGGTGGCTTGTCTCGGGTCTAGTAATGGGACGTCGCCGTCGCCAACAAGATCTTCGACGTTGGCGAGTGGCGCGGCGTTGGTGTAGGTGATTATCAGCGCGGCGCAAGTCGCGATTATATATTGGAAACGCATGTTGTATAGTATATATCTGTCGAACGGGAACGCAAAAGGCGCGGAGCTAGCGCTCGAAAACAAAAGACGCTAAAGGGTATCAAACTGAACACGGCCGTTTCTGATGAAGGTAAAGTTTCGCCGGAAAGAAGAAGTTTGGGTCTCCCTCGATGTTGTTATATTCCCCCAAGATGTGGTGGTGTGGCATGGGACGGGTGTGGTGAAGGCCCGGAGATGGGGAGACCATCGCAAGGCCTGGGGACGGATGCGGTATAGCTGGATAAGGTAACAGCAATTGCGCCATCGGGATCGTCTATTCTACCATATCTCGACTGACTCCGAAAATTAGATTAAGAGTGTTGATAAGGGACAGCTCCTGTGGGGAGGGAGATCATCAACGCAGGGACGCATGTTGGTTCACGCGTGATAACCTGCCGGAAGAACGTCGAGATATCACGTCTCTGACCAATGGCATATTCCGAGTTGCACAGAACGTCGGCGACATAGGCGAGAAAGTCCCTATCTGGGCACGAGTCCGTCAGCATGGCAATTGAGAACGATGCGAATCATTTGCCCGAAGCACGTTGAAGGCCATGCTTATCTCCTGTCATAGTCCGCCCTGCAACTCGGGAGCTGGGATGGTCGCCGTTGCCGAGGAGAATCAAGCTCGGGCCGATGCTGATCTCAATTTTTCTAAATGTCTTGTCTTTTGGGACGCTTACGCGTTGAGAGTCCCTCAGTTTGACTGACTTGCCGGGATATCCCAAAGATAGACTGGCCGTTGCGGGGCGCAAGTCAAGACAACTCGTGTTCACAACTGGACAACGAATAAAACATCATCTACAGCACGTCAACTGCTCGCCAAGGAAAATAAGAGTTGCCCTGAGGGTCGGATAGCGGCCTCGCGTCTTCTTGGTCGGGAGTCCAGGCTCGAGCACGCGATTGCAACGTTGCGGTGTGGTTAATTGATGGACAGTGGAAAATAGATGGCCGAGTCAGTCTATTGAGAGTATAATATATATACTACAGGTTGTCCCTAGCCAGACTTTCCCAACCAGGAACGGATCTGCCGTCTGTTCTCCATGACCTTCGGCAACACCGATCATAACCCTTAGTCGCTGGGGAACTCATCTCAGACGGCGGTAAGCCGGCATGCAAATGCTTATCGCGTAAGGCGTCATCCGTTGAATATCGTAAATGTTGATAACAGCCGCCGCGAGACCTCTTGAAATCGCCTCAGATGCGCAATCACGACGCACACAAAAATTCGCGCATTTTCGCCCGCACATACACACACAACTCACACACGTCGTCTCTCTGGCCGGTTTGCCCTAGCAACCATGTTTTTCAAGCTTCTCCTGCTCTGGTGCACGCTCGCACTCGGCGTCCTGGCCGACAGACACCACTTTTGCTGGTGCAACAGCGACCAATACTCGGATCACGACCTCTGCCTGACCCAGGCCGCGTGCAACAAGTACGACCAGAGCAAGTTCTTTGGCGTGTATTACGGCGACGCCAACGCCAAGACGATGACCAAGATGAACAACAAGAAGAAAGAGTGCTACAGCACCCGGGAGTGGCCCATCATCCCGCGCCCGTTTATCGGCGGCAACGAGTTCGAGGACGCGTGCAACGCTGCGGCGGCGGACATTGCCGTCGTTGCTGGCTGCGGCAACCAGCCCCGGACGGGCATCAAGTCGCGTTGCTCTTCTGGACTTGACTAGAGCTCAGCGAATCGAGCGTTTAGGTACGATGCGTCTGAAGCGCTTTCGCATACTCTGTGGGCGAACTGAGCTGACCGAAGGTCCAAGTGGTCGATATATGAAAACTAGATACCCGCAAGGTCGAATTCTTGGAAATGAGCGCTCATGGTTGAAATGGCATTGGCATCATGGGGCATTGCGTCCAGCGTTGGAGTTTGAGCGGTGCTTTCTTCGAGTTGTTATGGAATGACCCTCGCGAGGCGTTCATGTCTCACATGCACATGGACTGTTTAACCGCAGGAGACGATGGATCGAATAAGCATATTCAAAGACGCACGTGAAGTTGTAATGCGCGTGTAGCATTCCGCGTGGGTAGGGCCACGCATGATGAGATCTATACTTTTACCACCTCAGATGGTGCAACCTCCTCAGATGGTGCAATCGTGGACCACGTGTGTGACCCATACTTGGACCCCTTAAAAGCACATGTGACACATTTCCAGTTCAGGCGGGAATGCGAAGCTGATGTCGTATAGACAAGTTGACGTGCTGTGAGTGTGGATCGAGCACGTGTCTGTCGTCAAGCGGCGGATGCAGGATGGAACTATCAGACCAAGGTATTCGGTCACAACTCATCTTCGTCAACACCAAATACCTATGGCGGAGGAGAGGTGAACAAATGGTGCTGGAGACCCATCGCAGTCGTAGCCCCTGCGATTTAGTGTCTTACCTGCTACTCGTCTGTGACAGGTTCCCACAGGCTTTTTTGACTTCTTTCCCAAACCGGCATTCCGTTACGTGATTTCGTACGATCCCCCGAAACCCGGCCGGTCTGAGATACCCACTTATGCGGGCGGTAATCGGCTCCGGTCCGGACTGTCACGCCCCACATACATAGCCGACCGGCTACGGGTCAGGGGGACTCGGCGGCACCGATCCGGCCACGCACGAGAGTCGAGCCGGCTACGAGCCAAGTTTCAAAACAACTGGTGTCCAGAATATCATAGCGAACGCTATCTGCCGTTTCTTTCGATTCGTCAGGTTGGGCAGCACCTTACGTTACTGACATCCTCTTGGGCAGACATTCTCGCCAGTCGGGATGTAGTGTTTGCGCTACGGAATTCAACGTGAACCTTGCACTACGCGCGGGCCTAGACTGACTGCTAATAGAACCCATGTCAGAGCTTACTTGGACTGGGTTCAACCCCTATCGGCCTTCTTGGGTGCCTCTTCACTTTTGGCTCAATTGGCGACAAACTCTACAATTTGTTGGTGCCGTTTGAACCGTGCTGTCCTCAAGGCCCAGCCTGTACGGGCATTGAGAGTTGCGAGGAGTTGAAACAGAAATCAGCGTTCCTGAGGTATGACTCGTACGAGGAGTAGGGTGACAACTCGACAGTCTCTGGTGTATGAGGGGAATGCTTACACTGAAGCGCCTCACGAGGAATATCAATGATTTTGGTATATTCGAGAAAATGCCCTTCTGCAGAAATCCACGTCTACTACCATATATCTTGAAATGAACGACACAACCGACCTTTTATCTCGATTGCCACCAACACCAACATCCAGCATCAGCGCCCCCGCAACTGCCAACATCATAATCTCCGTGGGCGTCACTGGCCGTGCTTCTGACAGCCTCCGCGAAACGAAAGCGAGGAAATCCTTCGCGAGCGGCAGTTGCTACTGCACCACATGTTTCGCCCGTGAGAGGCAAGGTTTGGCGGATGCTGGTTCGTCTGCCGTCCAAGATGGGCTTAGTGCGGTCATGGATGAGGCCTCGAGGCTTCCCCCGGACCCCGTTGAACGCCCGCTGCTTGGCATCTGTGTTTCTGATCGAGAGCTAGAACAAAAGCGATGAAGACTTCAGACGATGGATGCCAGATGAGAAACAGATCAGTTCCAGTGTTCGAGTACAGGATTCGACACTCCTGGCTTCCTCCGTATTCACCCATCATGTCATCAGAACCACCTTTTGACATTCCCGGGACCGTTCAGCTCGTCGACACCCGAACCGTTCCCAACGTCGAACACGGCAAAGCAGCTGGCAACATCGTCCTGGTCCCGCAACCCAGCAGCGACCCCGACGATCCCCTATCATGGACCCCCAAGCGCAAAACCGCAAGCATTTTCTGGGTCATGGTCTGGTGCTTCTCCGCAGCCGCCGTCGTCTCGGGCCTCTCCCCCGCCTACCTCCAGATCGAGGCCGACACGGGCATCTCGGTCGCGGACCTCAGCACCGGCAACGGCGTCATGTTCCTCTTCCTGGGATGGGGAACGCTCGTCACGCAGACGTTTGCCCTCAACTACGGCAGGAGACCCACGCTGGTCCTTTCGATCATCACGACGACGTTTGTCAACCTCTGGTCCGCGTTTGTCAAGTCTCGTACCGAGTTCTTTGTCAACAGGATCATTATCGGCATAGTTTCGTCCCCGATGGAGACTCTGATCGAGGTAGTCATTGACGACCTCTTCTTCGTTCACCAGCGCGGTTTCTACATGGGCTTGTACAGCTGGACGCTGTGGTGCGGCGCACTGCTCTGCCCGGTGGTTTCTGGCTTCGTCGCCGAGGCGCTGGGTTGGCGGTGGATCCAGTACATACTCTCCATCATAGGTGGTGCCGTCAGTATCTGCACTTTTCTTTTCTTTGAGGAGACGATGTATTTTAGACCCTGTTTGCACGGCGAGATGATCAGCTCTTCTGATTCGGATCATCGACCGTTTGAAGGAACGAGCGGGATTCTCGAGGGGCGGAAAGACGTCATGAACGAGGCAAAGGACGCCGCTGAAAGAAGAATACCTCGACCCATCTCAGACGTCGACATCAGGAACGCCGCCGGGAGCAAACGAGACCACTCCCTCGCTTCGAAACTCAAGCTGTGGGGTTTCCGAGACTCTCGAAAGCCCATTCAGGTCCGACAGCTTATTCTGCCCTTCACACTCCTTCAGTTTCCGACGATCCTCTTCGCAGGTGTGCTGGTAGGCGGCGTCCTGTCGTGGTACAACGTCGTCGGGGGCTCGCTGGCATTGATCCTGGACAGCGCGCCGTACAACTTCAGCCCCAACGTCATCGGCCTGTTCTACCTCGCGTCCGTCATTGGAGTGTCCATCGGCTGTTTGATTACCGGCTGGGCTAGCGACGCGCTGCCCCTGTGGGTTTCTCGCAGGCGCGGAGGTGTCATGGAACCGGAGCACCGTCTTTGGCTCTTTGTCGTTGCCATGGTAGCTCATCCCGTCGGCTGCTTCTTGTACGGCGTCGGAGCGTCGTATCGAATCCACTGGATCGGCATCGCGTTTGGCGTCGGCGCCATCTCTCTCACGTTGCCCTTGGGCACAAGTTTGGCCTTTACGTACGTCCTCGACAGCTTCGAGGAGGTTTCCGGCGAGGGGTTCGTGTCTGTAATTCTGATTCGCAATTCGATGGGTAAGTGGCTCATCAACGTTGACAAAGCCTCTGTCTCTCGACTGTACTGAGCTATTCAGGTTTTGCGTTTAGTTACGCCGTCGTACCCATGATACAGAGAATCAGCCTAAGGAACTCTTTCATCTTGATTGGCTTAGTGGGCGTTGGACTGTGGGCACTATGCCTTGTTATGGTGTTTGCAGGGAAGCCACTGAGGAGGAGAGCGGCGAAGAGATACTGGGCTATCGCGGCCAAGCATGTTGCAGTTGGGCAATGAATGTGCTCCAGCTCTGATTTCTAGATCTGAGGCTCGAACCGAAGTGAAAGGACTGAGCAAGAGACGGCGTAGATGTCGGCATAAGGAGTTGTATGAAGCCAGTTTGAGTTCCCAGAGCGTTTTCAATAGTATCAATAGGACAGCAGTACAGACCAACACATCTACTTGGCATGCCAGCCTTGTCAAATTGATCCCAATCGTCAAGCATCGTAGTCAAGGGCCTTGTCGGAAAGTGGGTGGACTCGATGCCCACTGGCGGGCCGAGATGTTTACCCATGTCTCATTCATCTCCGTCCCCAGTATTCGGGTCGCCTCTACTACGTAGTACGATTCATCTCGGACACGTTTGAGCAAGCACAGATGCCACCCAATCTCAGATGACAATCCCCTTGGTCCGATGGCGCATGAGCACCCCTTTCCACGTGTGCACCGCCTTGTCTGTTGTCGGCCAAAGGTGGACCCTTGCTATCAAGATCGACACGCGTACGGCGTATGAGTGAATGGCGTGCTCGTGCTTATCATGAGATTGGATCCGCCAGCACTTCCAACATAGGCATCTCCCACCGAGCCGAGCAGACGAGACAGGCAACCGACATGACTCCCCGCAAAAGGCGGCAAGATGCCCTGTCACGCAAGATAAGCAGCCTGCACGACAGACGGGCGAAGGCACCCACGTAGCGAGCGGTACGGCACGGCATGGGACGCGATCGGTGACGATCCGAAGTCTGGGATGACACAAGTCACTCACCCAACCCATTCCATTGGCTTCCCCCCTCCATCCGTAGGGCGACGGCTTGACGCTATCCCCACTTTGGCAACGAGATGGGCCATTTCCAGCAGTGTGTGGCCAATGTCCACGAGACGGGGTCGATGCCGCGTCTTGTGGGTGAGATGTGTGACGACGTGTGCATGTGCAAGTCGGCGCCGACATCCCATCTTCCAAGCGCACACACAACCGGTAAAAAGATTGGCCAAAGACGGATGGTGTGCTCAAAAGTCTCCGATGACCCCATCTGGGGTAAAGACCCCGCAAACTCGTGGAGCACTACTCCGTCGACCGGTTCGTGAAGACATGGCCACCCGCATGGAGTAGCAAAACAACATGATTAGTAGAGCAGTTTATCAGTAACCAAAAGCCATTTCAGAAATTGTGTTTTGTTGTTTCCATTCACTCGTCTCTCTCTTGACACTTTGAAATAAAAAAAGAGCAAGTAAGCATCATCGTCATCTACCATCTTCCATCCAACCGTGGCACCATCACCATGACCTCGGCCCAGTTCTTCAACTACCCCGGCACCGAGTCCAACGCGGAGCGGTACCACTACTCCCAAGCGGTCAAGGTCGGAAACACCGTCCGAACGTCTGGCCAGGGCGGCTGGGATGAGCAGGGCACCATCACCCCGGACCTCGACGCGCAGATTGCCGCCGCCTTTGACAACGCCCTCAAGGCGCTGCAGGCCGTCGACGCGAAGCTCTCCTTCGACGACGTGTACGCCATTCGCTCCTACCACCTCGACATGGACGCGAGCTTCGACGTCATGACGGGCCTGTTCAAGAAGCTGTTTCCCAGTCACCGCCCCATCTGGACCTGCATCCAGATCGGGAAGCTGGGCTTGGAGGGCATGCAAGTTGAGATTGAGGTTGAAGCGCTGATTCCGTCGTGACGCGGTGCTTTGTTTGCGTGGAACACGTGGAACGCGTGGGACCGTCACGAGGGTTACCTGCTACGCAACGCGGTCTGGAGTGTTGAGCAGTTTGGGACCAAGTCGCAGTGAATTGATCTGTCAATGTCAACAGTTGACCACCTGGGTACACTATAAGCCCGGCTGATCATGGCTTGGAGATGGCATCTTACTGGAGGCTGCGCGTGAACGTCAAGAGAACATGGATAAAGATCTCCGTGTCTATGAATGAAACAGCCGGCAACTCGCCCGGTTTGCGCAGCTCTTGAGCAACATCACTCAGGCCCCACAGCGTCCATCACTCTCGTCCTCCTCCTCCTCCACAAACCTGTTCAAAGCAGAATAAACTTGCTGCTGTTGACTCAAGGTGGGTGTATGATCTCACGTCTGACGCAGCCAGAACCCCACAAAGTTCCTCTCCCCCACACTCAGTCTTTGGTCAGTTGACTGTGACGATCAGCGTCCCGATAACAATCGTGACGGCCCAAACTGCCACTGTCGAAAGAAGGATAGTCCCCGGGAGTGCCTATCGTTTGTGGGGTCGTGCTGACCAAGGCCAGAGTCCATTGGGCGCGCTCTGCTGGTGGGAACTTTTGATCATCACTCCGGTACCTCTTGGGAACCAGGGGGGGGAAAAGTCATGTTGGCCAGCCAAGGCCGGGTTGGCGATTCATGCAAGTCATTTCCGGCAGACCAGACCGCTAGCACTCTCGCTGCAATTGCGGCGTCCGCGCTGCTGCCCCACGCGGCCGCCGGCCAAGTAACGTGGTCGGATGTTGAATCTCGGCCGTTGGCCGAGTCACGATGGCGGTTCACTTTTCGACTCTTGGTGTTGGGAACATGCTCAGCTCAGGGTATCAATTGCGCTCTTGGTATTGAGAATACGGCCGTTATATGTGTTCATCATCTCGTGGATTACTGAGAGCCCCCGCCGCGTGCGTTTGGCCCCTTGGCAGCCCCCCTCCCCTCCCCCTTTCCGCGCGTCATTATGGTATAGTCGTGCTGTAGCTGTGGCTGTGGCTGTTTGCTGTTTACTGTAGTTGTTGTTGTTGTTGTTGTTGTTGTTGTGTGTGTGTGTTTCTGCCAGAATTGTGGCTAGTTGCTGCCGAGAGAAGCCTGCTTCAATCGCATTCCGATCCGACGTCGAGGTTGGCAACGTCCGGGGCCACGCCGGCCGACTTTGCCTGCAGGCACGCGTTCATAAATTCCTTGCCGCCGAAGCCCGACACCCAACGCATGCGCCCGTCTCTGGGAGCTATTGTTGCGCACAGCTGTCGAGGGGAAGCCCAGTCAGAATCCGGTCCCGAAGAAAGCGAGTCGTTGGAATGCTGTGGGGAGGGACTTACATGCCACAACATTGTGACGTTGACTTTTTGCGGCTCGTCGTCTTCAAAGATTCTCATCGTGTTGCGGTAGATTTCGCAGGCTCGCTCGGTGAGGACCTTGTGCGAGTTGCGCCCTTGGTTCGTATCCGTGACACACCAGCATTGGGAGTGTTCGTTTGCGAGCGCACTGGCAACGGTCAGCTTCCGAGCTCTCGCAACTCTCGCCGGATGTGTCTCTCCAGCTGGGGAGAAGCAAGAAAGACTTACAGTGGGAAAGCAAAGAGTGCCAGAGAGGCGAGGATGTAGAAGAGTCTGGCCAACATTGTCCTCATCGTGGCGACATGGAACTCGGATCCGGGGGGTATCAGAAGGCAAAGCAAAAAAACCAACGCTGACGATGCTGAAGAACCGAAGCCGTGTCTTTTGAGAGAGAGAGAGAGCACCCTGAGCAAGCTGTTTTGGATTTGTGGAAAGTGATGTGCGTCTGGGGAACGTAGCAGCGCATGGCCAAAGGGCTGGGTATACTTATGTTTTTTGTTTCTTATTTTGGGAGCGGGCGCAGGCGTCGAGTTGAAGACGACCCGGACAGAGTTCCAGACCCTTACCCCAGAGCTCAATGTCTAAATGCGAGGAGGGGTGGTCCCTGGCCGCGTCATGTCAGTCCGCACTGAGTAATGGGCCAACTGCAAATTAGACCAGGGAGATGCCAACATGCTTGCTGCGCCTTGGATCTCGTGTGCCGCGGCACCATCCCATCCCATCCCGTCCAGCTACGGCCGACGAGAGATGCTGATTCGTGTTCGCGCATCATCCGCTTCTCACTATCAGCACACTAACGTTTCGCCGTGATGAGCTCGAGTGGAGGATAGCTCGTGTCGGTCCATGACGGTAGGCTCGGCGACCATGTGCGGGATGGGGGCCGCGCCTCATGATTCAACAACCTAAACGGTTCCCGTTCCTGACGCGGTTCGGCGGAATATCTCGGCGGCTCGACGTCACAATACTCGGTCAAAAGACTAGCCTGTTTCGACATGTTGATATTGCAACCAGATAAGGACATTGTGTGTGTGTGTGTGTGTGTGTATACGAGGTTATTGTGTCTACTATGGATGTGTGAGTGCACGAGTCAACGTGAACCGCCACCTAAGCTGCAACTGGTATACCAATTTTACATCAGCCAAGGGATCGGCGTCGACAGAGAGGCAAAGGACCCCAAAGTCTCGAGCGAGCGGGAATAGGAACCCCGTCTCCAACCCACAGCGAGAGATAGCAGTTCCCGAAATTGGTCCAGCAGTCACGCGACTCAATGTGTCACATGGACCACTCCAGCCTTCTCCGCCGACAATCACTCTGGAGATGGGCCTCTGGCTGCTCGAGCTGGCCGCAAACGGAACCGGTTCTGCTGATCCTGCTTTCGACGACGCCCTTTCCAGGAACCGCCATCCCGGACCACGGCTTTTTAACCTTAGGACCTCTGGTCTGTGCCCGCCATCTTGGCTCTTTGTGACTGGTCGACGGGCACGTGGGACTGGAGATTCACCGCGTATGCAGCGTCGTGCTGGATGGGATTACCCGTCTGTCAAGCGGCCTCGCTCGCGGGGAGCTGGCCGACGACGATAAGGGCTTCTTCTCTTCCCAGCCCAACCCAGCGGCAGGGACCGGCGGCAGGTCGAAGCGCGCAAGTAGCCTCGACCTTTTCCGCGGCATCCCTGGATGCGTCGGCTGGTGGGTGCTGGTTCCTTTATCCGTACTTTTCGGATGAGTCTCTCTGCCAATCACTACCCTCCCGCTGGCTAAATACGTTGGATTCCACGGCTACTTGCCGAAGCGCTGACCAGATGGCAATTTAAACAATATCAAGAGTGTCGGTGTGGTTGTCCGCCATGCTCTTTTGGCCCCCATCGCGACTGATATTACTTCCTAGCACAAATCAAATTGGTATTGAACGATTACGTGAACCCGTTTCTAATGCCTGGGAGTGGTGGCGGAACTGCGCACTCTCTCCGCCAACTGTTGCTCTCTCTGTCTCTCCCTCACTCTCAAAAGTCTGAAGAAGCTTCTGTCCACAGGGGTGGGGGAGGGGGGGACTCTTGACCGCCATTGTTAGAACCAAAAGAGTCACAGAGCTGTCGGTGAGGGCATCGACGAACCTCGAGTTGCGTGCTATTGCGAGTTTTGCGTGTTGCAAATCTCCAGCCTCTGCTCCAGAAACGTGGATCCCGCAAAGAGGTTGGCGCCCCAGTCCTCCCACCCCGTGACAACCTTGTCGTTGGGCAACGGCTTGCAGCTGCCCGGTTGCACTCCGATCCGGAACTTGAAGTACTGGTGGCCGACGCCAAAGGTGACGCTCGTCAACGCCTGGACGTTCCCGTCCTCGTCTTTTGAGTTCTCGACCTTGCAGTGGCTTCCGGGCATGATGTTGCCCTCCAGGCCGCATCGGACGACGCCCGCCGGCTCGTCCCACGTGAGGTACAGCCAGTTGACGTCGCCCCAGTTGACGGTCCAGCAGCAGTTGCCGGCGGCCGCGGACGCGATGTAGGTTGAGGCGGCAACGAGATGTGAGAGACGCATGGTGAGCGAGGTGAACGAGTGTCGAAAAAAGTCGACTCTTTCTGGTGAGAGTTGCCCGTTGGTTAGGGATGTAATGGTTGTGAGGATCCGACGCGGGAGTGTGTCATGGTGTCATGGGCGCCGCGCAACTCTTATCGATGGATACCGTCTCTCTCGACACGGCAAGACCTCACGCGTCGGCTTGTCGACCTTTGGACGAACCGTTGCAGCGAAGGGGCGACTCTAGGAAAATAGGGGACGTGTGGGAGGGATGGGATGGACGGATGGGAGGGAGGGGAGTCGGGGCCCATCCTGTTGCAGTGCAGAGATGCAGCCATCAGCGCGTCTTATTCAACATGCTATTAAGAAAGCAATGCTTGAATCGTGCGAGCTTGGGGAAATACGACGCAGCGAGACTCAACCACTCACGGCCGCGCTCCCGTATCCACAGACACGCAACGCATTGTCTTGTCATATGGGCTAGGGGATCGACAATCTCATGTGCCTTGACTCGTGAAGGGATCATACCTGTAGCCGCGTCCTTCATCAAACCTTGTGCCTGGACGAGCGTCTCAGCCCTCGCAGGGCTTGCGGGGAACCCGATGTCAGCTCACGAGGGGGAGCGGAATGGTCCTGCAATGGGCTGCGATGGAGGGAGGGAGGGGGG
>QAPG01000136.1:0-91291 GCA_004366825.1 Colletotrichum spinosum | reverse complement strand
CCCCCCCCCCCCCCCCTAGTACAGAAGTGTGAGGGCCGGGGTACGGCCAAATGTGACTGACTTTTATCCGCTCGGCAGGGGCAATCTTCGACTCGGTAGGCCTCGCGGCGTTCCCGGCACTGCACAGCATCCTCGCCACCTTTGCGGACCCAAACTCCACGGGCGAGCTCTTCGCCGGCGCCGCCCTCGTCGAGCTCCTCGCCGGGCTGTCCGGCAGCTTCGCCTTTGCGGGCTTCTTCGACCTCGGGTTGCGGTTGAGCTTCCCGTTTGCCATCGGGCTGCCGTACTTCCTCGCAGCTGTGAGTAGAAGTTCCTGCACCCGGGTCTCTTCATTTTCTTTTTGAGCTGACTCGACTTCAACGCGTAGGCATTATTCGGCGCAGGTACAATCATCTCCTTGTCTCTACCGTCCACAGCGTGAGCGTGGGGACACGTCGCCCGGATGCGTTACCTAGTAATGAGTTGCGGGCTTGAGTCGGGTTCCTCTGAGTGCGCCAGAAAGGAATACTTCACCGATTTGTCTATGGTGTGATCTCGTCGACTGATGGAGCTGATCTGGTCTTAGCGAGGTCCACACAGGTACAAAAACCGCAAAAGCTCATCATTGCTGTGCAGTGATCATCTATTCACTTCTAGGATCTCGCTAAATTTAGCTTACGACATGCCTCTGCCTCCACTCCGCGCCTCCGACATGCTGCTTACTGATCCTTGGGCTTCCGAATGGGCGCCGTGATGGAGAAAGCGATGATGCTATACTCCTTTCTCTGAGCATCCTTGTCATCTTCCTGCTTCTCCGTAACTCTATTCTCGGTCTTCTTTTCCTCCTCGGTCTTTTCGGCCTTCTTCTCATCATCCTTCTCGCCATCCTTCTTGACCTCCTTGACAACGTTGCCTTCCGCATCCAGCTCGACGACAACATCGCCAGTATCCAGGCTGCCGTCCTCAGTGTACATCCACATCTCCGACACTTCGCCACGAAGCAAAGCCGTCAACCAGAGGGAGCCGAGCACGCCGGGGACGAGGTAGAGAAGAGCTGGCTGGCCGTGCTTGAAGATGACCAACATGGCGAGAGTGACAATCATACCCAAGGTGTATCCGATTAGGGATGCGGTAAAGTATGTCTTGCGGAAGCTCGAGCCGCGAATCGAAGGAACAACGGTACTCTCGTCAGACTTGAAAAGACCAAGCCAAGATGAGGTCCAGAACCAGTCACCCCAGCAGCCAGTGATGTCGATCCAGGTCGCCTTCTGCGTCCTGTAGCGCGTCTCGCTGACCGTAACGACGTCTCCGGAGGTGGCGTCCTGCTGCTTCGACTCAAGATCGGTGGGAATGTATGTAATCTGCCGCTGGTAGTGGCGCCACAAGTCGAAACGTAGGGCGAGACACATGACGATGCCAGGCACCACGATGTCTCCGAGACCGAGCATGCTGGATTTAGCAGCAGTCTGAAACTGAAGCTTGATGGGGACATCGAGCTTGGTAGCAACGGTAATCATGTAAGGGCTAGGCCAAGTCAGCTGTTTTGTTTCCAGAATTTGGTGGTAGACAGCACAATTGATATAATATCAGAAAAGAAAGACAAATAGGTTGAAGGAAAACTCTGTCAAGAGCCATGTCAATCATGTCAAAGGCACTTACGTGTAGAAAACCATGACAATGTCATAAAAGAAAAGGCCCATCAAGACGAGGCTGCCAGTGGCAAAGGTTGTTGGGGACATGATCAGGAATGAGCCATAGCAGAATCCAGCACCCATGAGGTTTGAAAGGAATGGTGAGCCTGTCAAGTAGTACATGACCACAGTTCCAAAGGCCAGGAAGAAGCCAAAGATGTAGTTGACAGACAGGTGGAACTTCTCCCTGATCAGGCTGTGGACCTTGATGCGGACAGTCCAGTCATCCGTGAGCAAGTGTCGCAAATCCCAGAGGAAGCGGTTGGCTCTGGCAGGCAGGAACTTTCTGAATGCAGGTGGAATTGGGCTATTCTTGGGGAGACACTCTCCCTTGTCCTTGATGAAGACCTCCAGTTCCTCGTTGGCTCTCCAAAGCACGCCCTTCTCGGAGACCCAGCCGGGGTAAAGGAAGCTGGAGCCAACTCTGAGAGAGTGCGCCATGAGGGTAGTCAAACTGGCAACGCCCATAAAGGACATGTAGACCCTCAGGATCTTGTTGAGAATCGCTGGGTCCTGCAGCCACTGGATGAGGTAGTACAGTCCCATGAGCATGATGCCTGCCATAATGGGAAAGACAATAGCATCAGAGGGCATCAATCCCTCAGCCATCGGCTCGTCGTCTCGGCGCTTTCCACTCTTGGTTTTCTTGAGAGGGGCAGCAGACGGAGGGCGTCGAAGAGAGCCGTGAGCGCCAATCCAGATGATGGCCAGGGCAGTGATGGTGAGCTTAGACTCCATGGTGAGGTAGCCAGCCGCTGAGAAGGCATTCCAAGCTGACAAAGCGAAGGAGGTTGAGTTGGGTGAAGTCATGTTTGAAGAGACCTCGTCCAAGAGAGGAGTGGCCGGGCTGGGAACAGCAGGTGAAGCCATGATGGTTGTGATGGCTTCGTGAGATGACAGAAGCCTGAATCAGGAAGGAGGTGACGGAGAGAAGTAACAATGAGCAAGTTGAGAGCCCATGGAAAAAAGAAAGGCAAAGAGCGAGCAAAGCCTGAATGTTGATTGTAGGGAATGACTTTTCAGAAAGAAAAAATCGAGACACGTTGCTGCTTGAGTTCGTGGGGGCACGTTTGGGTGTCGCTGGTTGGTAAGTGAGGTAGGTGTTCTGAAGACGCCAACGTGTTACTAGAAAAGATATCTCAAAAGGTGGGAGGGAGGTATTGGAGTGAGATCTCACCCACCTAAAGCCGAACTCGAAACGAGAAGGAGCGATGGGCGACCAGAAGAATTGTGAGAACAAGCTTGCTGCAACGGATGTCCAGAAGGCGATCCTTTCGATCGCGTCCTGACCGGAATTCCGTGCGAGAGATTGAGCGCAAAGAGATGGGTAGTAGTAGTATGGTGGAAAGGCACGTCGTGAATCGCTTGAAGAACGAGGTGGCGGTGCTTCACTGACTGGCGCTATCCAGTGATGATGCAGGTCAGTGATGCAGCAGTGTACCTTACCTTAGGGCAGTCGTAGTGTGCGCCTGGGGTCAGGTCACTGTACCACCACAGCGCTTTGCTCCACTGCCAGATGCCGCTGATCAGCCTTAGCCCAGCCAATGGCGCGCTGCTGGGGAGCTCCTGCCGTCGCAAGCCGTAAGGTAAACCATCGCATCCCGATCCGCGTCGCATCACAGCCTCGCCCCAAAATATTTCGGTTGAAGCCCCTCTATTCCGAGAAACACAAAGACTGCGATCTGAGCACAACCACCGACGTCTGCTGCAAATATGACGACAAACGTATCACTCGAAACATCATTGGCAAGTAACCCGCTTAAGCTACCATGTAGCATAGCACCTACAAACAACCGTCTGACAACCTCTCCAGGGCACGATAGTCCTCGAGCTTTACACCTCCCACGCCCCCAAAACCTGCACAAACTTCGCCACCCTCGCGAAGCGCGGCTACTACAACGAGACCATCATCCACCGCATAATCCCAAACTTCATGATCCAGGCCGGCGACCCTACCGGCACGGGTCGCGGCGGAACCTCCATCTACGGCGAGAAGTTCGCCGACGAGATTCACCCCGGTCTCAAGCACACCGGCGCCGGCGTGCTCAGCATGGCCAATGCCGGGCCCGACACCAACGGTTCGCAGTTCTTCATCACCCTGGCCCCGACGCCCTGGCTGGACGGGAAACATACCATCTTCGGGCGCGTCAAGAACGGGTTGAGCGTAGTCAAGAGGATGGGCTTGGTCAAGACGGGCCCCGAAGACAGACCGATAGAGGAGGTGAAGATCCTGCGAGCCTCCGTCGTCGAGGAGGGTGCCGATGAGCAATGAAAGGTCTGAGCATGGGTCGATTTGCATGGCATGGAGTCTGGCGTTGCTGAAATACAAAGTGGGCAATGACATGTTCACGATTTTATATAAATTTCACGGTGACCAGGAGAAAAATTGAAGGTGAAACGAATTCTCATTAGGTCAATGCCTATAGAAGCACACTCTCTAACGCCGCCATCCGCCTCGCCGGGTGATGCAGAAGAACATGGGAAAGCCACCCTACTCCGGAGAAGCCCCACCAAACCGACTCCCGAATCATGCAATGTTATAGTAGTAGAGCGTGGGACTGTGTGTTGGAATACCTCGTGAGGCCGGGCCCAAGCCTTTGAGTACATAATGGTTCTGCTGTGTCCGGCTTTGTGGTCAACCCGCCGTGATATCAACCTGGACTGTCCAAGACATAGTAGATATACCGCCAAGCACGGTGGAGGCTGCTGGCGGGTGATGAATGAAGGAAGGTTGCTGTGACGGAACGACTCCGTCTGGAGGAAAATGTGACAAAGAGAAGGATGGTGGTCAATTCCGCCGTTTCTTGCCCGGCCGGTTGCTGTTATCGTTGTGAGAGGCCGCCCTGTGTTTGCTAGTATTTGCCCCCGCCAGGTTCGAGCCGATAACGCGCGGAGTGGTGCCCATAGTACGCCCAGTCGACAGTAAGCAGCCATTTGCGCTACAGTTGCTAATGTGCCGATGCAGGATACCTCGGCCTCTCTCGCAACGCACTGGGTTGCTGCTCTTCTGGTGGAGCGAGGACGACTCGGTCGACATGACCTCTGCATATTCAGGTTTGTCGCCGCTACCCTAGTTGGGCGGGGACGATAAAGTGCCGGAAGACTCGGACTCTGCGTCTTCAGTAGCCCTGCCGTTGCCATTCTTAGACAACGGTGACGACAGAGGTGGCTTCGCAGCACCGAGCTTGAGTTTCTTGGCTGGACTGATGCCTTTCGGCTCCTTCTTATCCTTCTTCGGGGCGACCTCCACCGTCGAGTCGTCGTCGTCGTCGTTGAGCTTGGCCTCGCGGCTTAGTAGCGAGTTTGTCTTGACCTTCTCCTTCTTGGGGCCCTTCGTCTTAAGAATGACCTTCTTGGTCATGGCCGGCGTCGATGGCTTGAGCTTCTTTTTCTTGTGGCTGTTCTCCGACTCTGCTTCTTCCTCCTCGGGTGCAGCAACCTCTTCACTGTCGCGCTTTTTGGGGCTGGACGCCCGAGATCCGGGGACCGGTGTCGCCTTCTGACTGGAAGGCGGCGTTCCGTCGTTCTGGCTGGCACCGTTGCCGCCGTTTGATATCTTTGCCGCCGCTGCTCGACTTGCATTCCTGCCGCTGTTCCCGATACACGATCCCATGTGGTTGTTCAATCGAGTGACGAGAATGCAGCGCTTGCACTTGCTACAGGTGGCGGACGGGAACGACAGTACGTTTGCCGGTCGCCCCTCGCCGGTGGCAGACTCGATGTTCGGGTCCGGCTTCATGTCCTTCTTCTTCTTGCCTCGTCCAGGGCCGGGCTGAACCCATGTTTGACCGTAAATATCAAAGCCCGGTTTGTCAATGTAGGGGTGCTTCTTGCAGTAGATGACGCTCGGATCAGGCTTCTTGGCACCCCTTCCGTCGGTCGGGTGTAGGAGTCGCGGCAGACGACATCTCGGGCAGAGTATCTCGGAGGTCGTTTGTAATGGATTGCCCTTGAGCATCACCTTGCCGTCTTCGTATATCGCCGCATCGGTTTCGATCCGCACGTCCGGTTTGGATTCGGGGGTTGAGCTCTCTGATGCGTCGGAAGCCAGCTTCTCGACACGGATAGCGGCCGTGGTCGCTCTAGCCGTCTTCTCGTCGCGATGCACTTTGATGAGTAGATCGTGCACAATATTGTACATGAGGTCGTCAAGAACGGAGTGGGCCTTGGAAAGCAAAACGTCAGCACAAGGGTACGTCGTCGGTCGCAATCTGGGGTCGTGAGAATTCGGGTGCAGCTCGCCATGATGAGCCGACTGCGCCATCGACCACCACCGTCAAAGAGACGAGTGCGACATAGACTTACAAGCTTGTCCATGGTGTCAGCGTCGTCGGGAGCGACAATGACACCAGCCTTGCCCGTGGAAGCCATCTGGACGTGGCCGAACTGACGGCGCGCGAATGGGATCAGAGAGAAAGTGGGCCGTATTGATGGCGGCGTGGTATGTAGGAGGGCGAAGCTTTATGGTCGTGTGCAAGTGTGGTCTGAATATGATCTTGTGCCGGCAAGTGCAAGTGTGATGATTGACGGATAGCTAAAATAAGGTGCCACAGGGGCGGCGAGGGGCGGTGGTAAGTTGAGGTGCAGCGTTAGGTTGGTGGCAGCAACAGCAGCAATCGCAGTAGCAGTAGTGGCAGCACCTTGTACGCATACTATCGAAGTGTATCCGAGAATGGCCGGGAATTAAAAAAAAGTTTCGGAACCTTGCTTTGCTGAAGTAATAGGGGTGCAACGGAGCGCAACTGTATCCGTATCGGCAGCGGAAATGCGGTAAATCAGGTTAGACGAGCCAGCGTTGCGTTTGTAATCGGACTTCTCGTCGCTTTGATCGGTCGGTTCGCTGGTGTTGCTGTTCCCACGGTGCTCTGGGCGATTGTTTTCAGAACCAGGGAATGGCATGAGTTTGTTGCTGCAATCCAAGCGCCAGAGCATAGCAAAAAGTTCCTCGGAATTGGAAAGTTGCCAAGATCCCGCTGCGAGCAAGCAAATAAAGATCAAAGGGTAGGAGAGGGAAAAATCCACCCCAATCAAGGGAACAGGGAAATGTAATGATTGAATCGGAAGGCACGAACGGGGAAGAGCCCGAAGGACAGACTTTCCAGGTTGAGGCAAGGAATCTGTAGACCACCTAACCAACACTGGTTTCTTCCCTTGCCTCGTAGGCCGTATTAGCGGGTTACTAAACTTCAGGCCCCTGGCTCCTCCAACCACCTATTAAATCAGATGGCTCGCAGTTGCCTCAATATCAAAGGTTCTCTAGATGGCCTGGTGTACTTTGGTATGCAAAGCGATGCAAAGTGAGGAAGTATACTTTTAAGGTATGCAATCATTTTTGCTGCTTTACGGAGCATATACGGGCTACACATCAAGCCCCTTTGCGCTCGCATGCGCCTGGAATAGTATATACTGATTACCTGGTATGAACATTCTGCTGACCGCCCAGCACGCCATTACCTGTCAACTTAGCAAATTCCCATTTCTGCGACTGCAATCACAAACCGCCCTTCGAGAATGAAATATCGTCTCGTTAAGCGGTACCAGGACAATGGCACATTGGCCACGTTGCCTGTCCACATGTTGACTCCAACGATCTACCACCCACTAAATAACCCCTTGACTTCCAGGTTGTCCATACGGTTATTGTGGACGCCAAGTTAGATCCAGGCATGGCCAGGTCAATCTTGCACTCGTCAAGGTCCTACTATTTCACGAAGGGTGAGCCATTCAGATGAGCGCTTAGCGTCAAATATCACGGTCGATTTCCCATCCTGCTCTTCGTAATTCGGGCTATTGAGGCAACTGGAAGCCAACTCAGTGGGGCCGTGCCCGCCCGCGGAGCCTCTTCGGCGCCTGGTACAGATACCTCACCTACCTAGGTAGCACCCTAGGCACCTTACTGTAGGTACCGAAGGTGCCTCCTATAAACAATTCATCTCAAAGCGCCTGACAATGCAGTGTAACGCACTGCTGCTGCTGTCAGATGTTTTTGGCAAACGTGCTTCGTACCGAGTCACGACTTGGGCTTCGCTGGCCTGATCTTCGTCACTGCAGCCATCAGAGACATTCCCGACTCCGTCTCGAAACCGCGACACGTCTGCCATGAGTTTTTTTTTCATCGCCCCTTGAATGTCTACCAATTCCTTTCCGTCCATCTGGCTGCTACGTCGTCGCCGGATACATCACCACCCAAGCCCCCTAATCGACCGCTCTCGTTCGAATTACCGCACATCTTCCACTTGCACCAACGGCTACGTCAGCTTTGGTCGACCTTTTTTTTAATCGGCCACGAACCCCACCATCAATCTAGGGGTCCCTCAATCTGACTTCCCTGTCTCTTTTGTCCTACATTACCTTACCTTACCTCCCATCTCGAAGGTCGAATCAGATACGACAAACGCCAAAACACCATCCGAAAAGCTCACGATGTCTCTCCCACAAACCGCGACAATGAAGCCTACCCAGTCTTCCATAAAGTCATTCTTCCAACCGCGGCAGCAACCATCCTACGCCCCTCCGCCGTCCGCGTCCAAATTCGCGCCAGCACCAGTCATTGCTTCTGCCCCTCCTCCGCCGGCTTCCAACAGAAACACCACGCCTCCTCCGGCCACGATACCTTCAACCACGCCTCCAACCTCGCACTCGCACTCACCACCGCCCACTCCCGCAAACCTCCACCCCAACGCCTCCATCCGCCCCGTTGACGATGCCGACCTACAACCTCTCCGCCGCATAAACGCCCTCCTCCTCCCCGTCGCCTACCCAGAGACCTTCTACGCCGCCGCCCTCACCGGGCCCCTCTCCCGCGTAATCACCTGGACCGACGGCCCCACCACCCAAGTCGTCGGCGGCGTCGTCTCTCGCCTCGAACCGTCCCCCTTCCCCCCGACGTCCCAGACCCCAGAACACGCCCTCTACATCCAGTCCCTCGCCCTCCTCTCCCCGTACCGCTCCCACGGCCTCGCCACCGCGACAATCTCCCACCTCATCGCCGCCGCCTCCTCCCACCCGGGCGTCAACCTCCGCCACGTCTACGCCCACGTCTGGACCGATAACACCGAAGGCATGCGCTGGTACGCCGCCCGCGGCTTCGAGCGTCACGGCGAGGAGCTAAAGGGCTACTACATCAAACTCCGCCCCGATTCGGCCTATATCTACCGCCGCGCCGTCGGCCCCCTCTCTCTCTCATGCTCGGCCACCGGCAGCCGCAATGCACCGCCGTCGTACGCCTCCAGACTTCCCAGTCCTAGCGCTACGGCCGCCGTCGCGAATTTGCCGCCCATGACCGAATACAACAATACCACCACTACCACCACCGAAGACCCCCTGCAACGCACGCCCTCAGGCCAGTCCTTCCAGAACCGCCGCGCCGAGACCGAGTGGAACGATTTGCCGGCCGACATGGCGCCCCCTTTGCTCGCGCCGCCCAGGAGCAACGGTGGATCAGGAGCGAGCTCGCGGAGCAGCTCTACCGTGAGGAAGAAGAGGGATCGTTCTTACCCTGCTGCGGCCTTTAGTTGAAAACAGTGCCATGACGCCGAGCAGGACGAGAGGTAGCGAGGCGTCCGCTGAAAGAGTGAGGGGTTTCGAGCGAGGGAGCTAGGATAGAGGCGTTTGGGATAGAGGACATAGCATTTGGCCAAATATGCATGAGCAGAGGACGGCTTCGGTTTTCGTGAGTCGTCCAAATCAACGAGTTAAAAAGCAAAGAATGCAAGCAAATGGAACGTTTTCACTTGACCGTGTAGGATAAAATGTACCTGTAATCTCGAATAGCAACAATACTTGCTGCTTCCCAACTCCGTTCCCAAAATAGACAGGGAAATTCAAACACCAGGATGTGCATTCGTCTCTGCAAGTCAACATAGTGAGCATGCCGGATAATGCTTCCGTTGCCACCTGACTTCAAACCGAAAGTTGCATTGTTTTCCTCCTTTTCCAAACCACGGTCCTTCACATGCATCCGTCCCTTCGTCAACATCCCAGTCTTCTGCTGGTCAAACCCGTCGTGGAGTATCACCTCCTCGATCTCGACCACCACAAGGCTGCAATGGCTGCTACGCCTACGATTCCGCCAACGATCAAAGCCGTGTTCGAGACTGCGGGTTCTTCGCCTACGAAAACGCATGTCAGCATTGTGTCGCTATCGTTGTCGGGTCTGCTAGAAGCTGAAAGACTTACGCTGCTCGGGAATGGAGTCCAGCTGTTGCTTCACGGAATGCCTAAAGTCGGACAGCAAGTCTCCCTCCTTTTCCATGCCGGCGGCAACGAGTGCAATTAGTGCTGCGCCGACACCGCTGCCGTCCTTGGCAATACCGATACGGATCTTGTCGGCACCCTTGGCGCCGATACCATCGATTGCGCGGAGAGCTTCGTAGATCATGTCTCTGAAGAAGGGGTAGTGCTCCACCAGACTGCCATCCACACCAATGTCAATAACTTCTTCCAGGGGGTCGTCAAGCTTGCCGGACTGCAGGACAATGCCGGCAATGGCGACTGCAGACAGACGCGCAGCACGGCGGCCAACGGCACCAGCGACAGCCTTGAAAGCCTGGGCGTCCTCGAGTGAGGGAGTGTACACTTGAAGGACGGACTCGAGCTCCTGACGGAGAGTAGAGAGTTCGGGGGTATTGTCGGCAGCAGCAACAGACATGATGGCCGAGTCGAGGCCCCACTGCTTGAACATGCCGGACTGCGGGCTGATGTCGGTTGTGGACTTCCAGTCGTTGAAGCTGGAGTTGGCGTCCTTGAAGAGCGAGAGGCTCTCGTCCTTGAGCATGTCGAGGATGGTAAGTCTGACGATCTCGCCCAGGAACATACCAGAAACGCGCTTTTCAAACATCTGAATGCCGGGATTGACACTGTCCCTGTCAAGCGCGGCGTCGGCTGGGGTGTTGGGTAGAATGTTGAGCTGGTTGTCGAAAGAACCCCACTCGACGTTGACAACCATCTCGCCAGTGGCCGCCTCGTAATCGCCGACAATGGGCTTCTTGATGTTGGAAAGCTTCTCGAGATAAGCACCATTGGTGCCGGTGCCAAAGATGGCGCCGAGAATGGACCCCGACTTGCCGGTCGACGTGTAGGATCTCGCCATAAGAGTTCCGACGGTGTCGTTGACCAAAGCTGCGACGCGGACGGGCAAGTGCAGCTTGTCGATCTCGAGCTGCAGCAGGGCGCAGACATCCTTGCCAACAGCATCGGGGATGTCGAAGCCCTTGGTCCACCTGATCAGGTTACCCTTGTTGATGCCGAGCTGCTGGACCGGGAAGCTGAAAGTGAAACCGAGACGGAAAACGTGCTCGTCGCGGTAACCCTCGGGGGCGCTGTAGGTGTTGCGGCGGCGGACATGCTGCTCAAAGTGCTCGGCGTGGTGCTGGCGCAGGAAGAGCTCAATCTGCTTGGCAAGGAAAGAAAAGAGCTCCTCGGCCGTCTTGGCCACCATGAGCTCTTTGGGAATGGCAACCTTGCTGTATGTGAGGTTGAACGTGGTGTCGCCGTTCAGTTGGACGGAGCACACGCGAAAGTTGGTTCCGCCGAGATCGACGGCGAGGTAGAGGCCCTGAATACGAGTCAACATCAGATTCTGCGCCGCGCTGAGCTGGCGAGCTGGCGATGGTGCACTTACCTTTTCGGTGCCATTGGGTACCCCAGTAACGTATGTCGGGATCTGGCTCAAGCTGGTGCCATCCTTCTCGAGGCCCTCGTCTGCAAGAGGTCAGTGTTTGTAACTAACATTGGTGGTCGCGTCACAACGAGTCTGGTGCTCTGCCAGCTGGCGGCTTGCCAAAGCTTCTGCGCGCAAATATTCGCGCACAGATTACCAACTCGAGCAGCAAGACATAACACCAATCAGGGTGATTTCACGGTCGACTTACGCAATTGGCCGAGGAATTCCTTGACGGCGTTGTTGAGGTATGCGTCGCTGAGCTCGAATTGGTCCACGACGCGTTTCGTCTCGGCTTCGAGGGCCATTGTGAGGAGCTTCGAAGTAGGTGGTGCGGTAGGAAAGGGCGCTGGATTCTCGCAAACTGGTTCCTGGAAGATCTGTGCCGAAGGCGAGAAGACCGGAGGAGAAGGAAAGAAGTGATGCGAGGGGAAAAGTAACGATGAGCGAAGCTGAAGCTGTAGGTAGGACGGCAACAGTTGAAGCTTAGCGTTGCCTAGGAGGAGCTGCGCGAGCTAGACGGGAAGACGAAGAGTACTAATTAGTTTTTGGAGCTACAGGTATTTGGTATTGTAGGAAAAAGTAATGGGCTGGTCGGCCTGAAGAGGTGTGACGGCGGGCATCAATCACAGGCACGTCAATATAGAGCAGAAGAGTGAAGATGAGGAGGTAAAAATAGCGAAGTGCAATAGTGAAAACACGATGCAGCAAAAGAATGGCAGTCTGGGGGAGGGTGGGTGCTCCGAGGATGATGTATGTGACGAAATCGCAGCGAGGAATGGACCGGGGTCGACGAGGATGGGGTGAGATGAATTGGCAAGGAGCAGAACATGGAGCAGGGAGCCATGGAGATGGAGCATGGAGCACGCGTGGAGCAAGCTGGAGCAGACGAACAGGGCATGACGAGGTACGCATTTAGCGCGCTTCATCAGTAAGCCCAGCGAGGTACCCTGCACCTGTGTCTGTTCTGGTTCCCACCCCAAATCCTCGCCTGGTGTTTCCGTACGAACAAGAACAACATCGTAGGAGGATGAGGTAATGGTGCGGCGGGGTGACAGGCTTCGGGCGGCTTCCTTTCGTTCTTCCAGGCCAGCCCAGGCTTCTCTTCTCCCCATGCCTTCCTTGACATGGCTATTTCTGAGGAATACCAGACCATATGACCTGATCTGATTCTGGGTTGAAGGGAACGAGATTGAGCTTGGAGTGGTGATCGTGATTCTGACAGCTCGCCATGGGAAGCCCAGGACAGCCCAGGCCAGCCAAGAACAAAGATGCAGACAGGACAGGCAAGGGACCAGTCAGACTTGGACTCTGGAGTTACACCTGATGCCAGTGGCTATCTCGGTGCAGCAGCACGTCTCCTTCGACTGGTCTGTCCGGACGGAGGAACAGGCTGCGTGATGGAATCGGGTCCCTTGCAGCGACAAAACATCTTCATCTGTGACATCCAGCAGATGGACAGCTGCTTCTGGTACTGGCGGGCACTGGCTGTAGTGCTGGCTAAATAAGCGAACTGCAGGCTGGCGCCTTTTGGCTTGTTTTCCTTGAGCCTTCGGTGTCTTCGGAGGAAAGCAGCACCTATCCAAAGTCCATATTGCCTACTGATACTGAAGCCTGATGCTTGTAACTTGTTGTGGTCTCCCAGACTTGCTTTCAGCTGACAGCTCGTCATGGATGGATGACAGCTCGTCATGGATGGATGGCACGCGGCATGACAACTGACAAGTGCCAACTTCCTTGGACTGGCTACGCAACTACGTACTTGGTAGGTAGGTAGCTGGGGAGGTGGCGCGTGCACCTAAGGTAAGGGACAGTACTTGGTACGTACTTCCAGCTCGTTCGTCCCTCTGGCTAAAGCTCGGCGCAGAAAATTCGCTTCACTGCGTGCCATTGGTCAATAAGGCTTCAGTCTTCGGCACCTCCGCTGGCTTCTCCTATCGGCCATCATTTGCTTGGGTTTTTTTCATGTTTCTCCCTCATACTGTGTCAATGTGTAAAGATGAAGTCTCAGGTACCGCCTCGTGCTGGGAACTTCTCACGGGCTTTCACCGAGTGCCCCTGTCCAGTATCATGACACTGCAGCATGGTCGTGGCCTTTTTCCTCCCCGACCTGGCCATAATCACGGTAGTGTGTGCGTTTTCCAATTGGTGCCCCGAAGAGATATTCTTAATATCTGGGACCCCGTGGAATGCATCGAGCCAAGTTCATCAGCTCAAAATCCCCAAACTTGGGATGAGGCCCGGCTAATTACCACACGCCAGAACCGTGGGAGGAGTGCCATCTCATGCAGAAGCCAACCCCGGCTCCAGGGTCCCACTTCTGCGCCGAAGAAGCTCCCGTTGAACTCCACTGTTGTCCACCGGGCGGGCCACCGAAGATGCCGGAAATGGAGAGACATTTTGAGCGAGGGGGGACAGGAACAACTCAACAGGATATAACGCGAATGGTGAACCACAAAACGAAAACGAAGATAGGCGCGTGCTGCTCACCCCGCGTCTTAGACTGGGTAATGGGTAGAGCATTCGGACGAACCGGTGAATGTGGGGGTTCGTGACCACGATTATTGGGAAATAGGAAGACTCGAAACCCGAGAAATGAAGAAGTAGTACTTACAAGCACGGCCATCAAGAACACGACCGAACAAGCGCCGTACCAAAATGAGGAGACCCCATGGGAGACCAGGAAGCTCCTCCTCCTCCTCCGGTGTCTTGGATTCGGCTGTCCAACACTTTGCTTCTGTAATTGACCTTTGTCGATGCTGTTGTTGGCTGGTGGCATGTCTCGATTGATGCTGAGTCTCAAGACCGCATCATTGTATACACCAGCATCATCGTCAGACCTGCCGCGGTCTTCCACCTCCGCCACAGGCTCGGTCATATCCTTAGCTTGTGTATGTTGGTAGAGAAGACAGTGTGCTGCACAGTCGAAAGGGTCACTCATGCGCCCGATGGACGGCGCCTTGGTTCCGGATGAAGCCCAACAGCGTGTCGAGGTAGGGCGAACTGTGTTGCAGATGCAGCGACGTCGCTGCAGGCGCATGTGTCGGTCTGCAACTCACCGCAGGTTTACCGCTACCGCCGTACTTTCTCTTTGCCGCTTCCTCGGGACGGATCGACGGCTACGACCCCGACTACTCTTTGAACAAGTGGGAGAAATGCACCAGGAATTGTGCAATCTAGACTTTCGGTGCTGTTGATCGCAGGTGCGGCGAGGTGCAGTTACAGATGCGCAGACACGAATGCGGCAAAACACAGCGCCGTTTAGTGCGAGTGCCGCCGCAACGAGGTGACTGTGCTGCGAAGCCGACGATGCTCACGCCGCTCGCCTTTGCTTGCGATGCCAGTTGTGGTTGGTAATAATTGGCACACCAGTCCTGAGTCTGGTGCTTCCAGTTCGGCCCTTTGGAGGAGACAGCGCACGTTTAAACGGCCCGTCTGTAATTAGTTTTCCGGGTGTGACGCTGCGGATGGACGACGAGGACCCCCAATGAGGTCATAAATGGGGATATCCCGGGGTCGTGTGCTGTGGATGCCGGGGGCTGTGGTTTTTGCGTCAAAATTCTGTTGTCCTCGTGAATTAGCAGTGGTGCGGGCGACGGCGGGCCTCTGTCGACTTTTCTGGAGCAGAATCGGAAGTTATAGGCCGCGAGGAAGAATAACTACGGGACTGGGCTGATGGGATTGACGGTGAGCGCGCCCAGCTGCAGTGAAAGAGCCTTGGATCGAAGGAGGCCAAGTAGTAAACAGTGTCGCTGACGCGGCTGACGCGGATATTGATCATGTATGGCTGGCAGTTCGTTCCTTCGTTCGATCGTCTGCACGTGAAGTCTGTCGTGATGGTTCTTGATCTGCTCCTATTGCCAAGGGCCCGCAATCGTTCGTCGGTGGTGGCTTGTCTCGGGAAAAGCTGAAACCTGAAGAACTGAGTGGCGTAGTGCTGGGGAATCTTGGCCGATCGGGCGGGAGACTGTCTTGTATACCCCCAGCTGTCGATTTCCAGAATACTGGATTCCTCTGGTGTCGAGTCAATTAATGCACTGAGTGATGGGTCGAGATGGGTGGTTGGCTGGGTGGGTGGTGGGTGTTTGGCCGGCTGGTGAGAATAATTCAATGATGGCTTGGTTTTCCCTTGGTATTAATGGAAAGAGATCCTTCCTTTTCGACTTGCCGATGATTACGGATACGCTTCGACTGGAGGAGCAGCAGCCGCCCTTTTCTCCGCTCAGTCGGCTTCTCCTATCTTTTCCCCCCCTTCCAGTACGGATACTCGTCAGCTAATGTAGCGCGCCTGCAAATTGCTTGTCATGCGACCATCAAAATGGCTGCTGCAGTGGCTGGCTGGTAGCTTCCTCTGAAGGAAGTTGGCAGCGCCAGGGTTGCGATGGTAAGGTGGTAGGGCGGAAACGACCAGAGAACGAGCCTCCGGCCCCACGTCAGAGACACTTTCTGCAATTTGACGTCGATAAGACAGTTTCCCGGTTTCGCATCGTCCGCTCGCTGGCAGTGATGTTGGTGTCGGTGGCGATCTGGAGAACCTAGAGCGAGTGAGACCCTCAGGGCGATCGGCTGGTCTAGAAGTCGCACAAGTCGACGACGTAGAAGTTTGCGACAAGCTCAACTGTCCCTCGGCAGAATGCGACGAAGGCCAGCTCAAGTTGTGGGAGGTCGGAGGAAACACTCCCGGGATTGAATGGTGTGGATTAGGGATACAAATATCCGTAGAGTGAAAGATAACACGGGAGGTTGGCGGGTAGTTCCCCTCTCACGAGCTCCTCACTCTGGCATTGCGTCCTTGACTGCGCAAGGTGCAATTGGATCGCGAAGGTCCCGCTCAGCGGTGCGGTGTGCACGCTGCGCTGCAGAGACGGGGATTCAATTTGACGAGTCTCTGCCGAAGCTTGAAGGACTGGACAGGCCAAAGTAATCTTCGTCCCGAGCGGGATTGTGCTGTTCCAGAGCGCTTGTTAGTGAGGAGTCATGAGCGGACGCGTCACGCTTGAAACTTTTTGGGAAGAGTAAGTCCTTGCCTACGCAAAGGAAGCATACGATACATGTACAATCGCAGCTGGCAGCAGACCGCAGGCAATTGGAGCGGAAGCTGGGCCTCGAGCTACTCCGCAGAGTTGGAACCGATGAAACGGAAATCAAATTCAATTCAAGCAACCCACCCCAACGAGAACGGGCCCCTGCCAAATTCGAGTCCCCACGGCTTTTCCTGGTACTCCCCAGCCTTTGGCGGCACCGTCACAGTTCCTGGTCCCTAGCTTCTTGAAAGGCCAGATTGCTTTTTTTATATCAACTTCCAGAAATTTCCAGTCTATCTTTGACATTCGGCCTCAGCCGTGTGCTTCTCGGATGTACGTCGAATCTACTGCGTACAAGTATAGCAGAGCTTATCGTACAACATGCCTCCACAATAGCATCTAGCAACTCCCTTGGACGGGCGATGCTATGTCGCCCACGCACCGAACCCCACGTCTCTCATCCACATGCAACGCCAAACGCCTGTAAACCGGGTGCACGCCGGTATTGCACAGTCAGTTGCTTCACATCTGGGGCGCGAAGCTCCTCTTGATGATAAAAAAGGAAGCCATGAGCAATGCTGCACATGTCATAAAAACGGCATTGCGATGACCGTCGCCTGTTGTCTTGTCAGCGTAGTTCCACGACAATATGACAAGAGAGTTTTGCACCATACCCTCCTCGTCTAGACTATGGGCTACGACGACAAACACATTGAGCGGCAGCCTCAGCAAGCTGTATACGCGCCCACGAATGCCGTCCTCGACGACCTCGCTCTTCAAATACGACATGCTTGGATAGTATGCCCCGATGCATGCCTCGATCAGACACAGCACCCAGAAAAGCATCTGTTCGTGATCCAGCAGTACAGATGCGGAAAGACACGTGCTAACCAAGAGAACGCATAGCATGAGGATGAAGGATGTCGACTCCTTGGTGTGCCTCTTGGTGTAGAGGGAAAAGAATGCCGAGCCTGCCATCATGGAGCACATGAAGCTCGAAAAGATAAGTCCGAAGGGCAACTCCTCGGTCGAGCCCGCCTTGGTTCTTGCGCTCTTCAGGGCCGCGGACCAGAAGAAGACGAAAAGATACATGGCGCCCTCGAAGAACGTCAACGTCAAACCCAGAGACAATACGCGCCTGTCCGCCAATATGGCCCGAATTCCACTTTTGACGTCGGAGAAGGAGTTGTGCTGGCTGCCTTGCTTGGTGCCGTAGTTTTCCGTCCAGGACTTGAGTATCAACAACATGGCCAGCGTCGCGCAGACCGCACTTGCCATGAAGGGCCAGACACGCCCACCCAGCCAGTTGACCAGGACATCCCCAACTATACCAGACACTATCGCGACGACAGAGCTGATGGTCGTCATGTAACCAAAGATATCGCTCAGCTTGAGCTTCGTCCGCGACAGCCCTCGCTGGTGGTATTCCGTGATTAACCATGCCTCGAACACGCTGTAGAGCAGAGTCGTAGAGATTCCGCCACAGAGTCGGCCGATGAATAGAACGATAAGATTGTTCGAAAGCATCGTAAGGCAAGTCAGGAAGTAGGCGGCGCAGTAGGCCAGGCATGCGAGACGTCGGCCGTATCGATCAGCCAGCTCGCCGGCGAACGAGGCGGAGACGGCACCGGAAACGAAGCCAGCGGCGTACAGGGCGGCGACCACCTTTTCCGGTATATTTTTTTCGTATTTGTACATGGCGTAGATGTGCGGTCCCTGTGACATCGTCAATTCCGCTTCCTGCGACAGCTCTTGGAGGTCATACCTGTAGCCAATCTGCAGCCATGGCGAGTGCGTAGACCGGGAAGTAGTCGCGCTGGAATCGCTGGGCAACATCAGTTGTGTCAGTGCCCAGGAGCGGTGTCTGGTTTTCGGCATCGTCATCCGACCTGTGCTCCGCCTCTGTTACCTCATGCTCCAACTCCTCACCGGCTTCTTCCTTCTGGCGCTTGTATTGGCGATAAAGCATGTACGCATTGCCCACCACGAAGACGGCCAAGTTGGCCGAGTAAAAGTCCATCATGCCAGCAGACCTGACTTATTGAGAGTACCGGAAAGCGGCGATTCGTCAGCCCGCAGTCGAAGGTCAATGGTCGAGCGCAAAATGCGAATTGCTGATATCATTCCCTTGGCGACCGTCTCAGCAGCTTGGGATATCCTGACATATGATGTGCCTCGGCTTCTTCGGTCATTAGCACTCCAGCGCGGCAAGCAGATGTTGACCTGTGGCTGGAAATGGGAGGTGTTAAAGATGACGAAAGAATGGAAAGTCGGGTGCGATGTACTTGTGCGGAGCAAAAAGAGTAGGGAGAGAGTTGGCAGCGCCAGTCTGTCGCGCTCTTGCCATCCATACTCCCAAAACAGATGCGACGAAAGGCGAGACGTAACGTCAAAAGTGGCCTGGGGTGTTCCGGTGGCCACGTTACCCTGCGCTATTGTATCTGTAACGCCATCCTCAAACTATAGCCATCAGGCCTGTCAAATTCCGCGAGCCGTCACATTCCATTGTGCCGGGTTGCTTTGCTAATTTGAGCGTGACAGGTCTGGCATCCAGAGTTTAGCCCAAATCTCGCGGGCGACGTCCTAGAAGCCTGGATGCCACGGAGTGAACAAGGCAGGCCACTTTTATTCTTTGCAAATTTCAGCGCCGCGATGTTCCGTACATCGTACATAACGCTCGGTCCAGCCTCAGCGACTCTTGATTGAGTCACTCGTGAAGAGATTGGTCAATTCCCGAGCGCCAGCCGCCTTAATTTGAAGCAACAGCTCTTGGAATGCTTCCGCCAGCAACAAATATGTATGCATTTACACGGCCGTGTAGCAAGTCAGCGACGAGAGCTCCCCACCGACAACAACGCAGGTCAATAACAGTCTCGTAAGCGGAAGGGTACGCGAGGGCTATTATAACCAGCTACCAAATCAACGCTTGGAGAGGCCATTCTCGTTCGCTCCTCGTAATCGACCAGTACGAGAACCTAGTGACGATTCGAAGTCACATAGGATGCGGCATACGGTCGGAGCACCGTGCCTATCGAACCGGACTGCTCCGTTCACGTCGCTATCACGGCGGGACGTGTCGGCCCACGCGAGCGGTAAGAACCCACCATTACATGTTCCCTGGTATGGAACTCGGACGTCGCCGGGGCCAATCCGGACCTCTGGGAATGTCCCGAGAAGAGGCGATCCACCGCGGCGATGGCTTGATTAGTGGCAGTGCAAAAGCGCTGGCGAGTGGTCTTGTCTCCGATTTGCAGCGGAGAAGTGCTGGGCGCCTCCACCGGGTATCAGTAGCTGGCTGGAAACCAGCCAAGAAAAGGGTTCCAAGGTTCACGTAACTGTCGCCGAAGTTGCGCGCTCGGTGCGCCGCCTGGACAATTAATGAACAAACGCCTACCACAGCAGTTCGGTAGCTACAGCAGTTCGGAGACGTGATGCAGCATCGGCGCAAGAGATGCCTATAAGCGAGCACGGAAACGAGGAAATGCACCAAATAGGCTATAATAGCTGGCGGACATGGTTGTCAGGATTCAGATCAACTGGGGAACAGTTTGAGCCCCTTCCACTGCGGCTGAGCTGCGGAGGCCGATCGGAGAAACGGAGGCGGTAAGGGGCTTCCCTGACGAGCCTATCACACGTTTCCAGGGCTCAGCATGGCTGTCGTGCTACGCCTCACCGCACACAGCTTGCCTCTTGTTGGACAGAACGACACGATGCTACGACCAACGGCGGCGGACTGATGTGGTCACAAAGCCTCAGTCTATTGTCTGTTCCCGTGTGTCTCCAGAAGAGGTACTTTGTACATCGTACTACCAATGCCTTGGGAGAGGACAGCCAATCCAGTGCCGAGTCCGGCGGTTGCACGGCCGCACCAAGATTGACGCCGACAAGGCGTTTTTATGTGCCCTACAAAGACGTCGCCCTATTCAGCTTTCAGTGACAAGTTGTGCCATCGTTTCAGTGCCTATTCGGCTGTCGGTGGACGAACCTGTTCCTGGGCTCTACGCAGTAGAAGGCGTCTTCCCACCGGCTGGAAAGACGAGGATCGGCTTTGCGGACAGTACCCATGACCCTTGGACCATTCAAAGCGACGATGCAGGGCCTGAATTTAATGGATGACATGACTGAATCCTTTGCCCCACTCTGCTAAGGCGGCTGGAATCACACTCAGAAGATGTCCATAAGCGTTCCTTGATGGTTTTGTGTTCCATGTCTGCCCGTCTCTACTGGCGCCTGACTTCTTGGGTTTCGGGGAAAGGAAGGGGAGAAAAAAATCGACAAGTACACCAAGTACATGCCTACAAGTAGGAAAACCATAGCTGAGGTGCAGTTGAGGCAGGCTCTAATTAGCCCCCATCTCTTACCTAAGAAACCGAGGACTAATTAGGTATCAGGAGGGGTCCTGCCACAACAGAGCAGACAAAGCCTGGGGTGGAGGAGGAGCCGGCTGTGGCGGGGGTAAGCACGAAAATTGAAGGCAGGTGCGTAATATTATGTACAACGTGGCCCAGGAACAAAGGGCTGAGTCAAGGCGAGCGATGGATATTTGCCCCCTCTTCTGTGTAAGGTAGTTGAACACGAGAAAGATGAAAAGCATTATACGCAAGACCTAGTCAGGGAGTTTCGGCGAGTCGGTTGTCTCTTCAGGTCTGGTGGATCGAGGTAATAGTCAGGCAGTGGTTGGCTGCTCCCTGTTGGCGCCTGCATGTGGGAGTCGAGAGTCCGAGATGAAGTACTTTGGGGGTACAAGCAAAGGTCGAAAGGTCCTAATTAGAAAAGTCCTGCGTCTATCGGCCTGCTCTGGCTGCTGAACGAAGACTTTTCGGGAAAGAGACGGAACCGAGCCCCTTGCTACAGTAAGGCACCTCAGGTCCGGAGAAAGCTTTGGTGAGGTCTCGACACAGAGTAATTATGTCGTGCCTCAGCTGAGCTGCGTGATGCGCCGCCATCAATGGAGGTCGCTGTCTGACCAACTGCACAAAAATCACCCGACCAGCCTTCGATTTATTCTCAGGACACTACTCGTACAGCCGATAACTTGCAGTGTTGGCTGGTTCTTTTCTGTCATTGCCGGCGCAGGTTCCGAGTCTTCGGAGAGGAAGCACCGGCATGGTTATCCCATCTCCAATTCACCAGTCCAAAACTGACAAGCTGACCAAACAACGCCTAGCCCAACGCATGCCGGGAACCCCGTTCATCGCCTCTGTAAGAGTCGCCGTAGGATCTCGCCTCCCTGTTTGCTGAATCCGAAAGTTAGCGGCTGTCAGGCAACCCAGCTCAGACGAGCCCAATGGGATTTCCATTTTTAACGGGCAGGACTTTCGAGTACGGGTTGCACCACAAGTTCCACGGTCAACCGTTAGCATTCACATTACCTTACCACATGGTTGGGTTGTTCCTCTCCACCAGCTTCCGGATGTTGCATGCTGGCTAGGCAGGGTCTCCGGCAGATGAGATGAGACGGTACGAATTACTGAGACCGCTGGCGTTCCTGGCGGTCCCGGCGGAGGAAAGTTTCGAAGTTGAGGCTCCCCGGCCATCGTCCAAAGTCTGGCGACAGTATGTGCAAGGAAGGCATCCCGAGCATACACAGTAGTCTCGCGAGGCTCTTGTGATTAGACTAGTTCGCTGGCCGTCCAATGGCAGCGTCAAATCCGTACGAAATCGTCTTGAGCGTGTTCTGATCGCAAGACTCATCGGCAATGCCATCACTCAAAGTCGTGAGAACCTTGCCTTCAGGCAAGTAGTCCTACAAGTAGGCAGCAGACCTGACGAACTTGGACCTCGAGTACAGTAGATGAGAAGCGATGGCTGGGTGCTCGTCGAGTATCGCTCAAGTACCTCCAGGCCAAAAGCGTCCCCACTTCACTGCCTTCGCCACCACCGTCGACGCAGTCCAATTTAGAGGCAGCATACGGCGAACTCAGCCTTACACTGCCCGAGAATGAGCTGGGAATGGTTGTGAAGGTCGACGGTCCTCCACCTAACAGGACGACGTAGTGCACCCGCTGGCTCGTTTTAGCGTCTTGCCGTCAGCCTCTTGCTGGTGCGATATTCCAGCCACCGCATGGAGTACACATGTCTCGGGACCAAGTCACTCGTCACAGCCTTAGCGAGGCTTGATACCTTCGACTATCTCGCGTGTACCTATCTCATAAGCAGCAGGTGCTCATCCCTGTCAACAGGCGCACCTACCACGCTGCAGCTGGCACACGGCAGAGCTCGTTGTAATAAGCGCAAGCAAAGACAGCAAAGAGCACAGAGCGCACCACTGCACTGGGGCGAGCCAAAACACGAAGGGACACAGAAATGGAACGAAGCAAACCGGAAAATCAGGCACTCGGCACTCGCCTGCCTGTCTTCATTCGACGTAGTCAATCCAATGACAAAAAAAGAGAAGAAGAAGGAAACAGCACTTTTGCGCTCAGTTAGCAACTGTCTTCGATGTGCCTCTCAAGGCACCTTCCGTTCCCAAAACCCGGTTACCTCATGGACGCCAACAACAGCAGCACCGTCACGGTTGTCGTCGTCGTCATGATAAAGAGCACCAGGGGTAAGGTTACGAGCAACCTTTCATCCTATTTTCCAACATCAAGCGTCTACCTCGCTTGTCATCAGAAATCCTCCGTCCATAGCGCCAGCCAAGAGACAAACTACCAACTGGCCTGGTTTGCTCGCGCATCTGAGCCTGAACACACTCTTCACAAGCGTGCATAATTCCAGAGCACGACGTCGCCGTCAGCCAACAAGAAACATGTCCATCCTTGTCCTCCCGTGCCGTCCCATGCCGTGCCTGTCCTGTCCTGTCCTATTCTACTATTCTATCTTGCCCTATTCTTCCACGACCATGTCGTATACTATGTATCTGACTGTAAGGCACGCTTACTTTCCATGCGGAATGTCGTATTCTACACTACCTTGGCTACCTACATAGGTATACTGGGGATGCCGCGTATTCGACCCATCATCCAAGAGACGGACTGGTGTCCACTCTATCGCACATACTATTTGCCATCAAATCCATCAGGCTCTCATCTGTGCCGCACGCCCGTCAGCACCGAGACCAACACGCAGCGCATCGCAGCTCCCTCTCACTTGTCTGCCATCTTTCCATTCGCAGCCCTGGAAGTGACAGAGCTTCCAGCTCCCATCTCCCACAAGCAAAGCAGAGCGGAGCAGGCAGAAGTACCTACGAGGTAAACACATTAATTTCGGGGCCTCGATCAAATCCACCGCCCACGGCCGCAGCCGCGGCCCTCGCTCCTTACCTTAAGGTACAAGCGCAAAGCGCAGGGTCCCCCACCCCTTCACCCCCCATCCTCAGCTCTTCTTCTTCCCACCAAACACCACCACCACCACAGGAGACGCCGCACGCCGCACGTCTCTCGTCGCTGTCGTCCGCTCCCGTCCCCCAAATCCCACTTCTTCGTTCCCCAGTCCACGCCAGACTAGTGCTGCTCTATTTTCTCGCCCGTCTTTTCTTCCCGTACCTCCTCATCTTGACAATCCAACAAGCCGCCACAGTCAGCGGAGCGCCAGTTGTGAAGAACACTCTCCGTCTGTCTTGTCCTTGATCCCTCGACCGACTGAGCCTAATCTGACTGATTTGACGTGTCTGTACAGTGGACTGACTCTTGGCCAACTTCCGTTTCCTCCCACGGCACCGTGACTTTTCAAGCTCCATTGACTGCTCCGTGCGGCTTGACCACCGCCTTTCTCATACCTTACCTCACGTTGTTGCGACCTTCATTTTTACCCCTCCCCGACCCCCAGCACAGCAGCACCAGGACAGCGCAGCACGTCCATTCCCATCCCGTCTGGTCAAATCTGTCTGTCCTAACTGTCCCATCCCAGCCAGGCCAGGCCAGAAAGAAGCACCAGCACCAGCAGCGCAGCGCAACGCAACGCACCCCACGGCACCGGCACAAGCAAGACCTCAGCAGTCGAGTCCTAAAGCCCAAGGCCCCGATAGCCTAAGCCTCGAGTCTGCGCCCAGGACTAGCCCGTCGAGCACCACCACCATTACCACCCGACCACGGCTGCAACCCCCAAACAAGACCAAGCCGATATACCCTCTGCTGGCCCTGCCCACCCAAGGCCCGAGTGCTCTCTTTTCCTCTCCCTTTCTTTTCCCTCCTTCTTCCGTCTCCAAACCACTTCCCTTATGAGCTTTTCCAACTCTCGCCTGAAAGGCTTTGGTTTCGGTAAACGCAAGTCAACTGCCAGCATCCAGACGCCCGATCCGAACCAGACACCAAGCCCGACCCCTCCTCCCCAAGGCCACCCGCCTGCCGGCGCCCCTCAAATACCGCAACAGATCCCCGTACGTCCAGGCTCGATCGCCTCTACCTCGTCCGCCTCCATCGCCCCCATGAATCACCCAGGCGCCGGCAACCGTCCACCGAGCTATTCGGCCAACTTTCCTCCCGGCGGTCCTCCTCCCATGGGTCGTACGAGCCCTTTGACGAACCAAGGCCCTACCCGTACCCCGCCCAGCCAGATGGTTGGCGGCCCGCCTCCCATCAACACTGGCGCACCCGTCGCCGGCTACCCGCCCCAGCTCCCTCCCATTGGTGGTGGAGGTCATCCCATGGGCGGTCCTCCTCAGTATGGCGGTGGCGGTGGTGGCTACCCTCCCCCGGGCCCTCCTGGCGCCGGACAGCCCCTGGCGCAGTACCAGAGGGGTGGGAGCGCGGCAGAGGTCGAGGGAAACAGCAGGAGTAAGGCGCAGCTGATTGTCGGAATTGACTTTGTACGTTGCGGGGCGTAAAAGTGCGTGATTGTTCGATATTTGCTGACAGGTCAACTAGGGCACGACCTTCTCGGGTGTGGCTTTTGCGTTCGCTACCAACAACGAGGCAAAGGAGGACATCATAACAGAATGGCCCGGTGCCGGTTCGTACACGAAGCAGAAGGTCGGTTGCCGGTATCCGGCTTGCTGGCATCATGCACTGACTTTATTTTCAACCAGATTCCTACCGTTCTCTACTACGATCAGTACCAGAAGGTGGTCGGCTGGGGCCCCGATATCGCCGATGCCCTCGCTCCTACCGGATACCCTAAGCCGGGCGTGCAAAAGGTTGAGTGGTTCAAGTTGCAGCTCATGCTCTCTGGCAACACATATATCGACCCGATCAACCTGCCTCCTCTGCCTCCCGGAAAGTCCGAGATCGACGTTGCCGCCGATTACCTCTTTAAGCTTCGTCAAGCCATGCGCTCAGCCCTGCAAAAAACTCTGGGTGAGGTGTTCAACCGCGAGGAGCGTAACATCCGCTACTACCTGACGGTGCCTGCCATTTGGAACGATGCTGGCAAGGCTGCCACCCGCGCGGCCGCTATTCAGGCTGGTTTCCTCAGGGACGAGAACGACAACCGCCTTACGCTGGTGTCCGAGCCCGAGGCTGCCGCCATCTTCTGCTCCAAGACCGGCCTCCTGAATTTGAAGGTGCATGACGCCGTGTTGATTGTCGACTGCGGTGGTGGCACCGTCGACTTGATCGCCTACGAGGTTGAGGACGAGAACCCCTTCACTGTTGCCGAGTGCACAGCCGGATCCGGTGATTCTTGCGGATCGACGGCTCTGAACCGCAACTTTAGCAACATCCTGCGCACCAAGATTCGCAAGATGAAGCTGCCAGATGGATCCAAGACGGCTGGCCGCGTGTACGCCAAGTGCATCATGGACTTTGAAAACCGCATCAAAGCCGACTTCCGCAACAATGGTCAGAAGTGGGCCGTCGACGTCGGTATCGAGGCCGAGTTCCCCGAGGCTGGTATCGAGGAAGGCTACATGACCTTCACCAACGAGGAAATTCTCCAGTGCTTCGAGCCCGTCGTCAACCGCATTCTCGAGCTCGTCAGAAACCAAATCATCGCCATCCAGGCCCAGAATAGGACACTGCAAAACATCCTGGTCGTTGGTGGTTTCGGTGCTTCCGAGTACCTCTTCCAGCAGATCAAGCTCCACGTTCCTCCTCAGTTCCAGTCCAAGGTCGTCAGGCCCATGGACTCAGTCGCTGCCATCGTTAAGGGTGCCGTCACTGCTGGCATCACGGAGAGAGTCGTTACTCACCGTGTCGCCCGTCGCCATTACCTCATGGCGACTCTGCAGCCTTTCAAGGAGGGCTACCACCCCGAGGCATACCGCGTGCCATCTCTCGACGGCAAGGACCGTTGCAAATTTACGAGACAGATCTTTGTGCAAAAGGGTCAGAAGGTCAAGATTGGCGAGCCCGTCAAGGTGTCCTTCTTCCGTCAGGTTGCTCCCGGCGCCACCCTCATGTACGAGGATATCTTGTACGCCTGTGACGACGATGTCTGCCCAGAGTACACCAAGGATCCCCGTAAGTCGCGTATTCTCGTCACTCGTCCATACATGACTAACCTTTTGTAGGCATCAAGGAGGTTGTTACCCTCACCTCGGATCTCTCCCGCAAGAACCTCGAGAAGGATTTCGAGAGGATGGACACCCCTCAGGGCACATTCTACCGTGTTTACTTTGATATCTACCTGACGCTCGACGGATCTGAGTTCAGCGCCGAGCTCGTCTGCCAAGGCGAGGTCATGGGCCGCTGCAGAGCGCGCTTCAGGTAAAAGAGACGGGACGGACGAAGAAAGACTGATGATGTTTGCCGGCTTGCATTGGGCATTTCGTTTCCATACACTCGGATGATACCTCGAAAAGGTGAAGGGGGCAGCAAGGACAGCCGAGGCTAATAATGGCCAAGAGTATATATCTCGTGAAGAGACCTCCCAGGGCAGATGACTGGAAGACGAGGGTTGGATTTGGGCCGGGTTTATTACGACTCTGAAGGATGATGGCCTGTTGTCAACCGTAGACGCACTACCCTCCCAACAAGGGACAAATCAAGTTATTCAAGATCAAGCATCCTCAAACCGTATGGCCGGTGAGAGACTGGCTCGTGGCACAGCTGAAGGGGCCAAGATACAACAGTAAACCACATTGAAATCATGGTCACTACATTGAGGGAATCAGGAGCTACGCCAATGACGACGTGGGGGTTGCAACGATTTCCCATGTCGAGCCCAAACCGTGCCAACGGCACGTTGAGTGTTGTGATGACGGCGCCAAAAATACAGCTACGCTGAGGCTGTGTGCGCAATAGAGGCGTCTGACACGAAGGTAGTCGAGCATCACAATTAGGCGGCAAGGCACCTACATGCTGACCGCTTCGTAACACTTGCTTGGCACAGCCACATGAGCAAAAGGTGGGGAGGTGGGTGCAGAGGCAAGCAAGGAAGGCCCTAGTCAATCGCTAGCCGAGCTGGACCCTGCAATTGCAATGGGAAACTGGGCAGCCAGTTGTGCCTGCGTCATCGTCTGAACATGATGGCTGAGAAGGTCAACTTAAAGGACGGGCCCTGGAACGGTCGGTGACAAGCAGCTTGGGGGGAAAAGGCAGGAGATGATGGGACGGAAGGGTTCTCCTTTTGATTTGTAAAAAGGTATGAGGCACTCCACAGTGTGTCTGTCTGTCCACGTTGTTGGCAAAGATTCTTCGGCTGGCCTGTCAACCCTTCATCGTCATCCTCTCGCATCCCTAGCCACATGAGTACGATCATTTAGGCGTATGGAGTAGCTTTATTGCTCTGCCCTACGACCCAGTTCCTGAACCATTTGCCCAACTATCCTGCAGCTCGCACCTGGCTCCCACTGACGCTATACTGCGCCAACAGGGATAATCAGGAATTGGCCCCGGATCAAGCAGGCCGATCACCTCCTAGGCCCTAGCCGCCCCTTGCTTCTATTCGTCCTTCGGTCGGCACGTTGTACGTCACTCGGCGCAGGCCTGTTGCGAACTGGCAGCGTCTATTCACCACCGCAGCGACGGTGATTGTATATCTGCTCGATCCTCGCCTGGTGGGATCGTGAAAGCTTGGTCTGCTGGATCATGATTTGTCTCGACGCTCTGGTATAAATCACAGCGCATTGTTGCCAATCGAAGCCTTCGGTTGGTTCTCACGAACATACATCAGTTCCATTTAAATTCCGTCGAGAATCCACCAAAGAAAACCCGCGAACCAACCATGAGGCCGGTACCACCGAGAGAGAAGGATTGTCGCCCCTCGACATCGGGTCGACAGCTGGTCTTCGCGCTAGCACTGGCTGCGCAGCTATCATGCACCAGCGCCATCGTCTTCCCAAGCACCCATGCGAATTACAAGACCGATTATCTCTCACTGAACAAGCGGTATAATCCCGCAAGACGAGGACCACCAGAGGACTGGAACGGGAGAGTTCCCTTGAAAATCACCAATAGCTGCGGTGATACCATCTGGCCCGGCATCACGACCCAGCATGGTGTTGGACCCGGAACCGGAGGCTTCGAGCTCGCAGCGGGTGACAGCCGAGAACTGTGGGTCGGACCGACATGGCAAGGCCGAGCCTGGGGGAGAACCAACTGCACCGTCAGTGGGGAGTCGGCCGGTTGCGCGACGGGTGACTGCTTCGGAAAACTCGACTGCGAATTCAGTGTAAGCCACGCCGCCATGTGATGGTTGGGGAAATTCTGACAGTTGCAGGGCGCCGTTCCTTCAACCCTGGCCGAGTTCAACCTGGCCGGAGGGGTCTCCGGGAGACAGACCTTCTACGACATTTCACTTGTCGACGGCTACAACCTCCCGGTTGGCATCAACTACGTCCCTGCCAAAAACACCACGTTTATCCCGCCCAACCTTACCAACTGTGCGTGTATCGCGACAGCCGGCTTCATGGCCCAGCGCGCTGCGAGCGGCTCCGTGTACACGAATACCACGTTTCCGGTCCCCTGGGAATCGTATGAGTCCAATGACAGCGTCCGCGACTGGTGCCCGTGGCCGCTCCTCTCCAACCCACCCGACAAGCCCGGCAACGGCATCTACCCGTACCCAGACGACAATATCAGGAGGCCCGACTTCAGCCCGTGCAAAAGTCAGTGTGCAGCCACCAACTCGGACCGTGACTGTTGCGTCGGCAAGTGGCACGATCCCAACAAGTGCAAGCCCGGGGACTACTCCAAGCACGCCAAGGCTATGTGTCCTGACGCCTACAGCTTCGCCTTTGACGACGACACGTCCACCTTTATCGTTCCGTCGGGCGGCGGCTGGGAGGTTGTGTTCTGCCCTGCCGGAAGAAGCACAAACATCCTCCGCACCATGGGCCCGCAGCTATTCGAGCTCGCGAGCGCCGGATTCCTGAGACAAGAGAGCCTGGAGCTGGTTAAGAACCAGTCCTGGATAGAGTCGCAGAGTAAAGAGAGCGCTGCTCCAGGCTTGGGTGCGTCTGCGTGGGGCTTGATCGCGACTACTGTGACTGCGACGGCCTTCTCGGTCTGTTGGTAAACCAGCTCTTCGACCTGTTGGCCTTTTTTCCCTTCGAGATGACACGCGGCTGGGCCGGACCCCAAGCAGCAAGTCGTGTCACCCGTTTACTATTTGGATTTTCGGCGTTGGGATACCCTAGAACGATTCACGAGGCAATGGATGCGGAGATGAACCAGGGAGGTCGGGAGTGAAATGGCCATACGGCACCCACATAGACTTGGCCTTTTCTTTCTATACCTATGACGAATACATCCCCCTTCTGTGGAAGTATTACATTCAAGTTTACCACTCGTCATCCATGGAGCACTTTGTCGTGATACATGACATGTGAAGGTCGTCAGTTGAGCACAAGCTTTTCGGGTCCGAGATCCGGCATGGCGGTACAACGTCCGCCTCGTCCCGCGTTCTAGAACAGATCTGCTAGCATGGGGGACGGGGATCAGACATTTTGCGTACACATGCACAAGATGCGCTCTGCTCCCTGTCGAAGTGATTTGCTCTCTTTTTCTTTTGTTTTGCAAATGAACGAAGTGAACAAACGAACGTCCACTTGCGTCTAAGCCAATTGCCAGCCGCCGCCCTGTTCTCTCGGGTAAAGGAGAGGAAAACACCTGAGACCCCGTTGAATTCTATGCATCTGGCTTTTTTTGGTTTCCTCTGTTCCTTTCTCTGCCCTCGGTTGCGCAAAGACTTGATCGGCAAATGCGACAGCAACTCCTCCCGATGGCGTGTGTGTAGTCTAACGAGTTCCCCTCCCCACCAGAAACATGGAGTTTGTATGTTCACGCCAGTCGCAGAAAAAGACAGGTTGTGTGCCTACAGCCAGCATATGCCTCGGCCTACATCCTGCGCCCGCCAACCAACAGAAGAATCAACCCTTTCTGGCAGCCCTCTCCTTCCTTCTCCGCTCCCACTCGGCCCTCTCTTCGTCATCGCTGCCGCTGAACTCGGCGTCATCGTCGCTGTCGCTGTCGGCGGCAGCAAGTGGCGGTGGCGGTTGGTTGGGCACGGGCGGAGCCTTTGACTTGGGCGGGGGCGCGTCGACGTTGATGAAGTCGCCGGCATTGAGGGCGGCGTACTCGTGCTTCTGGATAAGGTCGCGGAGAGCCGAGTTGCGGGGGTCGACGAGCTGGATGGCGGTTAGGCCGCCCTTGTTCTTGACGCGCGGGTTGGAGCCGGCCTCGAGCATCATGTCAACGAGGGCGTTGCCGAACTCACGCTGGGCGGGGGGTTCCGAGTTGATCCAGCGGATGGCGGTGTGCAGCGGGGTGTCGCCCTCGAGGCGATTGACGGGGTCGCATTCGAAGTTTGGTTGGTCGAGAAGGAGGTCGATGATTTCGTCTGGGATTTTTTGGGTTAGTACAAGAGCGTTGCTTCATGGATAGGAAAGAGGTTGAAGGCAGATCCGTAGGAGCCATGCGAGCGACGAGGGGTGACGTACAGTTTCCTCTAGAGGCGGCTTCGTGATATAGGTGGTTGCCCATGACGGTGGTGGTTTCGTTCAAAATACGCGAGAGCTCGTTCTCGTCCTTGATATCGCCAATGACTTCGTTAAACAGGTCGGTGTTGTTTCGTCGGCAGGCCTCAATGAGAAGCTCCTTGGCGGATGCGCCCTTTTGGTTGGCAGTCAGTACAGTTTCTCCTGGGCCAGTCCATCTTTCCCGCGCGACCAACATACCTCGTGTTCCTCGTGGTCGCCCGCCATTGTCTTTCTGGTCGCTCGCTAGCAACTTCTGAGGGCCGAAGTTGGGTTTGGGAAACTGGTGATGTGAGTGTTTCGAAATGGTGGCTCCGTGCTGGCCGGGCTTAATGGGGGAGGGTCGTTGGAGGTGGTGGGGGAGGTGGTGCGTTCGTTTGTCGGTGTAGTCGGAGGGGTCAACGTCGCTGGAAGGCCAGGTGCCTTACCTACGTAATGTGTAGAGGGCGTGCGTGTGTCTCGTGTAAAGTGACAGTTGGGAAACACAAACGCTTTGGGCACGCACGGCAGCGTGTCGAGGTTCGTCTCAGCAGAGACACGAGGCACGAGGCAAAAGACGACGCGGCCCAAGAAAGGTAGCAAGGACAGATCGTTGGGTTGGTCTTGGTTCAAGAAAGAGGATGCGGGCACGTCAACTTGGAAGCAATACACCGGGCAGAGGAAAGAAGGAGGGGGACACCCAGCAGCAGGTGCTCTGAGGAGGCGGCAGTGAATTACGAAGATCGACCGACCCCTGATCTAGAGGGGTTTCTTGGGCGATTCAGTGGGTGCGATACGTAGCTCTCCGCCTATCTGCCGCCGTAGTGCTTACCTAGCTGCCTCTGTGACAGCTGTGAGGGGCTATAGAAGGACAAAGAGCGCTGTTACGGCGGTAGATTGCCCCGCGAGTGGGCGCTGACACGCTAACGACGGGAAGGGCAAGGCGTCGTCTGGCCCGATGATTCCAACATGCCTGCGGAGATACTGTTGGAGCGACGTTCCGACAGCATGTCATTCTATCCCGGTTTTCTCCCATCGTGCTTGTACATAGTACTGCTGGGTTCCCAGTTGGCCTGTCGGTGAGTCTTGACCGAGAGAGAACCCACCACCCTTTCAAGATGAGGTGGGGGAAAGAGCTTCGTCCCCCACCGTCGCATCCGGACCCGCTGAATTTTCTATGGTCATCACCATCCAGTCACCGAAACTTGCACCCGCCTGCGCCGACACATAGCCAGCAGTGCTCACGACCTCACGCCCAGCGTTGTACCCAGTTTTACTATCCGAAAGACCAAGCTTCCGGCAAAATGTTGCTCTGTAAGTTCCCCAAGCCCTCATAAACCTGCGCAATAGCTGACGAGCTCGTCGCAGTCTGCCCCAACTGCGCCAACATCCTCACAGTCTCCGCCTACGCCGGCGTCCGCAACCGCCTCGAGTGCCGAACCTGCCCTTACGAGCATGCCATCACCGAAGCCATCTACTCGCGCCGCGAGTTCCAGCGCAAGGAGCGCGAGGACGTCTTTGGCGGCCCTGGCGAGTGGGACAACGCCGACAAGGCCCGCGCCCAGTGCCCCAAGGACGGCTGCAATGGCGAGGAGGCTGCCTTCTTCCAGGTGCAGATTCGCTCTGCCGATGAGCCTATGACTACGTTCTACAAGGTATGAAGAGCACGAGTCACATGTGGACGAGCAGTGACATGGCTGACCATCGCTGTGCAGTGCATGACTTGCGGAAACAGATGGAGAGAGAACTGAGGGGCAAAATTGGTGTTTTCACGACTGGCATGGCGAGGCGTTGGGGCTTGGTCTGATTTGATATGCTCGATCACAATTGTTGCGCGTTTAGAAGGAGCTTGTTGGTGGTCTTGTGCCACTGCTCTAGACTAATATATATCCTTGGTCGGATGATTCTCAATGCGCCTCGGCGCTTGAGCCATGGCTCGTTTCGTAACTTCGTGATGGCCCCTCCCATCCAGTGCTGACTTTCGCACTGTTGAGGAAACCGTGGCCCCATGTTCTGCTCTTTCTTGCCTGCTTCGCCATCTCGCCGATACCAACACCCTCCAGTTTTCGGGTATATATAGAAAGGGTGAGCGCCTTGGTCGCCTGTAACCTATCCACCCGCTCACGCGTCGCTCCGGTGCCATTCTACCGCCGCCCGCATGCCATCGTCGATTAAGCGCTGTACCAGGTCCGGGCTGATGATGTCTTGCCGAAACTGCTCCTGCTGTAAGAGCTCGAGATGCTTGAGCGTCGGGCCAGGATACATCAGGTACTTGAGGTACGGCGGTCGGGACCAGTACTGCAGGTAATTGAGATATGCGACAAATTCGGGGCGCGAGAAAAGCTTTTGCGTGGCGAGGTGGTTGAGGTATAGCGGGTTGGCGAGGGATTGGACAAACTGTCGCGTACATAATTTCTCAGCGTTAATTCTCCAGCATAAGCGGCTGCAGAGACTTGCCTCGAGTTCGATTTCGAACCGCGTAAAGCCGCCGTATACGGGCTCGTCGTCTGATGGCGGCGCTGGGGGCTGCGAGGGTCTTTCTTGGGGTTGCGCCATGATTGCGGCCGTGAATGACTTGCTTGTCACGAAATGAACTTGGGTTGGCGTTGACAGTTGGAGTGACGGGAAGAATTAGTGGTAGTCGGGGTTCGGCGCTAGCGCTCGCCGACACTGGACCGCCAGGGGCCCATGTTTACGGCCGCAAATCTGACGTATCGAACATTTGCGCAGTCAATTGGAGAGATGTGATTATCACGGCTTCATCATAGTCGTCTACAATGTATACTGTAATAGTCAAGATTGCTTCCTCTTAGCGGATGTTTGCTTGAATGGTGGCCGCGTCAGCTTCCCCACGTACACAATATTCCCTGCAATGCTCTCGTGTAGAGAATCTACATCTAGCTTCTTGCGCTTTTGAGATTCCTTATTGATACCCATTCTTGCCCTTAACAAGGTCCTCGCGGCCTGGGCAGTCACCAAACTTGTCTTTAACTTTTGAAACCCAAGCCTTAAAGCACTAGATGAGACTGCGAGGAATATGCTTATTCGAGTAAAGATTGTGATACCGTTGCACTGACACGATGTTCGAGGAAGACGGCAAAGTTAACATGGGATTGGGACTCGAGAAAATCTGGCCTAGAAAACCATCGATAGGTGTCACAATTTGTTCGAGAATGGTTATTCGAGAACAGCTCACAGGTGTACTTGAGCATTCTCATTGGCTTATACGACAGAACCACCTGTTGCAGCTGGGTTGCCAGGGACATAGAACGAGACCTGAAACCTCTGTCCCGAATCCAGGGGTGGCAGGGACACAGTCCCGAAATAATTCGTTATAAAAAACGCGCAGCCGACTTTCATGTTTATTGAAACCGGATTCTTAGATATGAGGGTGACACTAGGCTTGAAAAGGGCAAGAATGCGTGGAAAGCTTCTGACTACTAGTCGAGGGCTATCAAATTGTTTTGACGAGTTACAAAAGTAAAGTCTAAGTACTAGTATATAACAGAAGCTATCTTAATTCCCTAGGATATGCTGGTATGAGTTTCGAAATTGGTGATATTTTGGCGGGCAACTATCTAATGTGTTCTCAATGTATTGAAGTGCAAAGCCGAAAGAGAACTCTGAGAAGCATGCAAGATCTCCAGCAACAACCTGGGACGAATTCGGCAATTGATATTTCTAGTATACAGAAGGTCGACCTGTAGTAGTGGTATATCTCGGTAGTCCAATTTGTGTAACTGAAACTATTCAGTCTGTGGCTTGCTTACACCGACACCTTAAGACACACGTTGTTTTTCTGGTAAGCATTTCCAATCCCTGGCGAACATTATCTTTTACACCCCCCTAACAATATCTGGGGCCGAGGAGGTTTATGAGAACTTCATTGAGAATGTTCCTTCAATGCGCTCTCGAATATGGCGCTTCGCCTCCATTCGAGCATATTCCATGTGCTTATGTTGTGGGTGTAAATGCCGTGCCAGTGCAGGATGCTCGACGCGTTAGGTCTGCTCTAGAATACCAAATAGTGGCCGTTTGGCCATAGAAATACGGAAACGTGATACTTCTGTCGTGTTTCCGCCTAGGAGCGATAAGCCAATGTTGACGAGTGATGCAGGCAGCCTCCATACGTCTTCTATTTGAGCTGCAGCGAGAGGCACCCTTATTGGGATAGACAGTCCAAAGCTTCCACAATTCCTAGTCGTATAGGTCGCTATCCACTATGCTACTCGAAGCCCCGGTAATTTTAGAAGCTCGACGGGTTGCCATCGCTTCTCTGAGCCGCTTTGGCGTCAATAACGCCATGTGCCAGACGGGGTATGTTACAACATTAACGCGTATTCTGCGCGCAAGACAAATGACGAATGTGATGTACTTTACATTCGTCTACGCTGGCAATACTCACGAACATACATATCTCAGGAGCTGACTGTTAATTTCGCCGACCACGCTTTTCATCATGCTCTATGTGTGCATGAAGCGGTTACCTCTATTTGCGGACGCTATGCTACAAATTGATGGGACCCAACAGAAGCTCACCGTAACTCGGGAGTGATACTAAGACGTATGGTAATCATTCACGAGGAAACTCAGATAATGAAAAGCGGCAGACATTGGTTGAGGCTTGAGCAGAATCCAACCACATGTGCTGTGTCTTTGGATTTGAGACCGAGCTAGTCCACCTGAAAAACACTTGGAACCAATGCGGCAATCAGAAAATATTTACCCAACACAATTAGAGTACCTCCTGGGATCTTTTCAACGGAACGAGAAAGATTGGCGCACATGCTGTTGCATTTGAGTCGATAGGCTGACAGCCAGGGTTGATGCCGAGGCTGACGCTGAAGACGGAAGAGAAGCATGTGAGTCTTCACTTTTGAAAGAAAAAAAAATGAAATACAACGCAAGATTGTACCCCCCAAGCTGGATTAGCTGTCGTCGATGTCGTCCGAACGCAAGTGGTCGATGTCGGTGCTAGCCCCGACCAAGCAAATGCTAACGGCGCCGAGCTCGGTGTGCGCTGACGCACACCTCGAGCGAGCCCCACTAAATAAGGCCTCACCCCACTAAAACGCGGACCAGGATCTGCGTCGGCGCTAACGCACCTGCCTTCCATCCCATCATCACCAACTCTCGTCTTTTTTTTCCCTTCTCTGACAAGCTCTCAGCCAAACCGCGAAAATGGCAACCAAACGGTCCTACGACGCCTCGGACGGCGAAGAACCAGCACAACCGCCAACCAAGCGCAACAAGAAGCCGGGCCAAAAATCTCGCGACCACCAAAACGCGCACATCGACCCGACATGGGGCCAGAAATACGTCTTCTCGACGTCGGAGAGCGCGACGACGGTGCCGGTTGACACAGAGCTGGATTTTGAGGATGACGCCGACGCGATGGCGTACTTGCGATCGGTGAGGTAAGACGAAAAGTCCCTTCTCCACGCACCTTCTTCGCGTTTTCCCGTTCGCCAATGCTGAACTTTGGTTTCTGGTGGTGTTTAGTCTTCCCCGACGCTGATGGTGAGTGTCTAGGACCCAGGCAAACGGTATACCGCACCTCCTCGTCGCGCCTAGGGTGCCGATAGGACCGCAGTTGCCCAAGGAGCTCCGACAGAACGAGAACGAGGAAGACGAGGAGGGCGAGGTAGAAGACGGCGAAGAGCGGGGGCACAAGCACGACGACCTGTACAATTCCGGCCAGGGTGATTTCCGCGGCTACTACCACGATGGCGCATATACCGCCCGCCCGGAAACATGGGATGCTGATAACCCCAAGGGCTACTTTGACAACGACGAAGAACCGGCTGACCCCGAATACCCCGAAATCGACCCGGAAGTCGCACTGCACGAAGCCTACTACAACTCGATCCTCACCCGCTTCATTACCCTCCGCGGTCTACTGCACGCCACACCTCCCGCCGATGTCGTCGCCGCCCTGCCACGCACACATGGCTCCTTCGTCGGCGCCCTCGGCGCGCGATCTTCCACCCACGCCGTGTGGTCCCAGCGCCTGCTCGTCTCAGACCCGGCGCCGGCGCAAGTCGCTTCGATGACCAAGGACGGCGTGCTGCGCGTCGTGCGCGTGCTCCTCGGCGGCAAGTTCCTTCGTAGGGGCGAGGACGTCAACGAGCGCACGAGCCGTTGGTTGTGGGCGCTGCTCGCGCGGCTGCCCGACCGGGGTGAACTCAACCACGCGGAAATTGGGTGGGTGCGGGATCTGGGACGCCGCGCGGTGCTGATGATGCAGAGTCTCGCGCACATGGCGGCGCTGAGGGATGCGCTGGAGGGGGAGGGGATGGACCTTGGCGTGCATGATGCCGTGGACGACAGTTCCGATGACGAGGACGTTCTCAGGGAGATGGAGGTTGATGAGAGGGATGGGGAGGCGCAGGACACGTCCAAGAAGGATGAGAAATCGACCGAGGAGGGTGAAAGCCCAGCAGATGAGATTGAGAAGCCAGGCCACGGGGTCGAGGACGACCAGGCTGAAGACGGGGGGGTTGACGAGCAGCAGTCCGAACCGATGGACGTTTCCGAGGACGAGGGCGAGATTGCCGAGGAAGCGCCCGTGGAGACGCTGGAAGAGGCGAAAGCTCGTCTCCTGGCGCAAGTTGATACGGCGGCTGCGGAGGAGACGGCTAGAGCCGAGGAGGAGTCTGTTCGGATGCGTGCGCGCATCAACATGCGGGCGACGCTCAACATGATTCTGACGGTTGCCGGCGAGTATTACGGGCAACGCGATTTGCTCGAGTTCCGCGACCCCTTTCCGGGCATGTAGGCCAGTGTGCAATTCTTGTATAAGTGTACAATTTCTGGCTCAGAGGAGCCCCAAAGCACCATGCTAGCATGTGTATGATATCGATACAGGAACACGGGTGGAAGACAAACCTCCTTCTAACAGAGGCACAATACAAATCCACCGGTGAACTATTCACTCCGTCCCTTCTGTTTCTACAACACTGCAAAACGTCCTCGAAGCAGCTCTTGCCGAGTACCAATTGCTCTCACCACCAAAAAAAAAAAACATCTTCCAAGCAAAACTCTACTACGCCGGTATTCGCAAGTATCACGCAAATGCAAAGTCCTGAAAAGAACTGAAGAACAGACTTGTTCTCTAAGCATCGCTCATGTCGGTGTCAGGCGCGACCAAAAAGTCGGCATCCTCAAAGTCGTCCGCGACGACATTTTCCTGCTCCATCTTGAGCTTCAAGAACCTGCTTTTCCTCGGCACGGCCAGCGGTCTCGAATTCGCAAAGCCGGATGGCGCCGGGCTTCGCGGGCTAACCTCCCCTTCTAACCACGCCGAGCGGTCTGTCCACATGCGTGTCGCTTCGTTGTTCGCACCTTCCTCGTCAGCATCGTGGAAGCGCTTGCGGCTGGGTGTGTCGCTGGAGGTGCTCTCGACGCTCTCAACACTCTCCTGCGACGAGCTGAGACCGGGTATGTCATCTAAGCCGGGAATGTCACGCTCGTAGTCCTCGTCGTCGCTGCTACCAACGGGTTGCGCGGAGAGCCCACCAATCTTGTTGATGCCGCAAAAGGGCATGAGTTCTCGTTGCGAAGAGGCGGCCGTGCTGCGCTTCTTGGTCGAAGCGGTTGGCCGGGAGACGGTGGATTGGTCGGACCACAGCTTGAAGCTGCTGTAGGTGCCCGTCTTGTAGCCCTCTGGTACGGACTTGCGGACACGCATGCCGACGGAGAGGAGGTTGGACTGGACCTCCGTAGGGAGCTTCTCTGCGGCATTCGGTGTCGTCGTCGGTGGGGATGCGGGAGCTGGGCCGGATCGTGGAGCGAAGAAGGAGGTGATTTGGCGCTGGGAGGGGTCGGCTGCCGCGCCCGCAAAGGGGCGTTTGGTCCGCGGGGCTGACATTGTGCAGCGGATCGGAAGGCTGACACACCAAGCCACGGTTGGGAAGATGCAGTTAAGCTGGTGATAGCTCGCTGGTGAGGGTTGGAGAATATGGTTTGGTTGGGGAGTTTGGAGATTATGGTCCAAGCGTTGGTTGAAAGATCGTGAGATGCCGGTTGGTAGTGATTGTGGTAGAGTGGAGAGTGGTCTGGGAGTCGTCTGAGCCGGAGAAAAGAACCGTCACCGTAGAAACAATCGCAAGCGAGCCCAAGACAATGACGCGGGATGATGAAGAGGGGAAAAATGTGAGGTAAGAAGAGACGGACGAGAGACCGTAGAAGGAAGGGAGGCTGGGGTCGTGTGGGAAATTAATCTTGGTAGGGACAATGACGGACGGGTGTGGGGTGGTTGAAGGTGGTCACTCGCCAACGCCCACTAGGTGCTGAAGCAGGGCAGGAGCCAGCTGACGATCCGGCGATAGCGGCGAAGTCGCGTCCAGGCGTGTTTTTTCGCGAGACCGGCGCGGCAGTGGGCCACTTTAGCACGCGGATGGTGATAGTGGAGACGGAATTGCCCTGAAACTGATGAATTATTGGCCTGCTGATGATTGGCACCGGCGACATTGGACACTGGACTGCGCTGGGTGTACGGATACGGATACACGATATGCAAAGGTAAAGTACTTCAGTTGCCGCGCTCAAGTTGCCTCACCGATGAAATGAGCATGTAAATTTGGACAGGACCATCGTTAGCATCGCATCCGTCCCAATATCCCATCATGAACCCGGGAATCTCAGCCTCGATAGCAAGCTGACGACGAAGCATTGACCTGGTACTGTATAATACTGTTTGTGAGAAGCAGGATGACGCCACCCAGCCGATCCACGGTCAGAACAGTGTTGGTTTGCAAGGATCATTCAACCAGGGCCACTCACTGCAAATGCAGAGCAACACGGAGTTGACATGAAGGCATGAGGGAAAGTTGCGGCTGTGTAACATTCCCCAGTACCAGCACTGGTGGTTTGGCTGTTATCTTCATAGCGGTGCAGCTGGCGGCAGTCTACTAGAGACATCAGATGGGCAAGCCAAGGGAGATGAGGCCAAATGATAGTCAGCCAATCACCAATGTGGCTGGCGCCTGGCTGACAGCTCCAAGAGTGGTCCATTTTGCATATAGTGGCGGCAGCACAACGTTCCCGTCCTAGTCCGCTCCCTTGATATGGACAGAGGTCTGCTCGTAGGCTTCTTATGTCGAGGATGTTACGGGATCGTAGTGCAGCACAACAAACCACGATGGAAAACAAAGGCTCGAGCAGTTGTACGTCGGGCTGCTCCGTCGGCATGTCCACCAGCCAGGAGGAGGTGAGCCAACGTGAGTGTGGGCGGTGGGCCGCTGGGTATTGCGGATCTCTCAAGGTGCGCACACTCGCAAGCACGTCACCTTCAGAGGCATGGATCATGGATAGTCACAGTTTTCAGAAAGAATGGCGACTGATTATGTGAAAAACATTGAATTTCGCAAAGCAGTGCTAGTAATACCCAACTCATTGCAGACGTATATGAAGCGGCCCTCAATCAGTGGATCCCACGTCCTCGCGGCGGGCTCGTCGTCATCGTGAAAACACCCCAGACGTGCCGGCCCCAATGCAGAAGAGACACGAACTCCGAAAACCAGTGTCAAAGACGGCACATTGTAGGACGAGACAGGAAGCAAGATTCAACTTGGGACAGAGATGCAAATAGAGAAATGCAGTCGATTTGAATGCAAGGATATCCGGAGACCCCAAACGCCCCTGTGTTTTTGTTTTGGTCAAAAAAGAGAATTTTGGATGTTCCATCTTCTATCCGCAAAGGTGTCTGATTATGTTCTGTTCGGAGACAGCAGACTCTAAGAGCCTGTGCCAGGGTTGTCTATACCGCCCATTTGCCCAGGTCGCTTGCTTTTGCAGATTCCGAGATGTCCCACCACGTTGATGAACCGTCCAAGTCGTTAAAGATAAACACCCAAGGGCCCCTTTTTGTTGATTCAGAAAAAAGCTGTCCGCATAGACAGCTTACTTTCTGCGGAAAGAGCAGCCCTCGGTGAGTCTCGCCTTACCACCGGTAGGCTGGCAGAGGACGGTGGTGCAACCCTGGCAGATGACGACGGTCTGGGCGTGGGAGAAGACGGTGGTGATGGTGAAGCAGCCGGGGCACTTGACGTCCATGAAGAAGGAGCGGGGAGCGGGCACAAGGGTCTGTCGTGAGATGTGAGCATGCAGCTTCCGCAGCGACAGATGAGGGGTTCGCGACGTCGCGAACGTACCTTGAGCTTGTGCTTGCGGGCCTCGGCGGCCGGGGAGGGGTTGAGAAGATCAACGGCGAGAACCTGAGGGAGAAGCCATCAGCATGATGGTTCCATGTATGAAAAGATCGCGTGCGCGTGACCGTCGGATGTATCGTCGAATGAAATGTGCCGATCGGGTTTCCATCAAAATTCCCAGCCGTACCATCTTTTCCTCCTCTTCAAAATTTCCCCCACATGGCGTCATGCCCAAAAATCGTAGTTTCCTCCTCTCGGTTTCATCGGTCGTCGTTCGTCGGATAAAGCGACTTCACACGCGTGTCGCCACGAAGAAAGCAGTGGTGGGCTCTTACCATCTTGACTGATTTGATCGGTAGTTGATGATCGGTTTATCGGTGCGAGTGCGGTCGGTCTTGGACGGAATCTGATGGTGTTGAGAAGCAGATTTGGCACTCGCAGAGATTGAGCGGTGATGGGGGTGGGAGTGAAAAGTTCGCTGCAGTGGATGTGAGCGTCAGTCAAAATCACTCCGCTCCTCGCCTCCAATCGCCAAAAAGTTTGGCGCTAGTGGTGTTTCGGCCTAGCCCCGTAGGGTTCGCTTGCCCCGGCACGTGATGAGGGTCCTTTGCGTGTGGTGATTGGCTGTGCGGACCTCCTTCTCCTCCAAACCTTACCTAAGGCAGGAGCATGTAGACTCGGTACAGGCGCGGGGTTGCCTGTACCCGCGGTGCCCTGTGCTCTGAGCGGCGTGCCGTATTGACGCTGCCTTCTGACTTCCGAGAGCCTAATGCTTCCATGCCATTCCTTGACAGCTGCCTTGGGTATCCGGGCATATGTGCTACGACAACTGACGCCTAACATCCCAGTCTCTCAACCTGCTCTGGGTGCGCATCTTCTTCCTAGTTATTTCTCTCTCTCTCTCTCTCTCTCTCCACACAAACCGGTCTACCTGGTTCCTTCGTCTTAGCAGTTCAATCGCATCGCGCATACGTCACCCTTCAATATGGCTGCACCAACAGAGCAGAGAATCGCAGTACCTATCGATGATCCCAACGCAGATACCGAGTGGTACGTTACTCCGTGATCGTTGCGCCACGACGAATCCTGACGCATGCTGCCAGGAACGACATTCTGCGTAAACATGGCGTCATCCCCGAGAAGCCCCCAAGCCCGACGCCCATGATCGAAGAGGCCATCCTCGAGGGCCGCCGGTTAGCGCACGAGAACAGACTCGAGGGCAAGGATCTCGATGAGCTTGACGAGCTGGAAGACGATGAAGACGAAGCATTTTTGGAGCAATACCGTCAGCGCCGGATGCAGGAGCTGAATGCGCTCACAAAAAAGGCACTGCACGGCACTGTTTACCCTCTCTCGAAGCCCGAATACTCGCGCGAAGTAACGGAAGCGTCAAACAACGGTCCTGTCTTTGTCAACTTGACTTCCTCGTTGGGAACCAACGTCGAGTCGCGGGTTTTGTCAGAGCTTTGGAGGCAAGCTGCCAGTGAATACGGCGACATTAAGTTCTGCGAGATGCGCGCGGACAAGGCTATCGAGAACTATCCCGAGCGCAACTGCCCAACAATTCTTGTCTACAAGAACGGAGACATTGTCAAGCAGATCGTCACCTTGGTACAACACGGGGGCGTCAAAATTAATATGCTGCAGATTGACAACCTCTTGGTTGAGGTTGGCGCGGTCAAGGATTCAGACATGCGCGTTGTCAAGCGCCGCAGACAGGCTGAGGACGAAGAAGAGGAGAGGGCTATGGGCAAGGGCATCAGGCAAGGGACCGTCTCCAAGTCAAAGGGTGACAGCGACGATGATGACTGGGACTGAAGAGATGGGATTCGTCACCAAAATACGTCTCTTCGACGTGGAAGCGGACCAAAGCGCAGAGAGATCCTCGAAGCGTCGTTTCCCCGCCACATACTCGAGACAACCGAGGGAACTACGCTGGGTTGAGATCCGCCTAACGGACCCAAAGCTCATGAGCAACTCTGGCGGTTGTCAAGCACGTTGCAACAGCAGTGCGGGGCACAGCCGAGTTGACTGGATCCAGCACTTGGTTCCAGACGCACAATGCCAATTCGGCAATGGAAGTGCTTGCCACAAATGAAGAGATTCACTGGAGCGAAAAAAGAAATCGTGATGTCTCAAAACTGGTTGGGTTGCCTGCGTTACATGGTTGTGACCAATCACGGTCGGGCTCTGCTTCTGACATCACATGGGGATGCCGTGCATCCTGAGCTCTGCGTGCCGATGGGACCCTGATTCTGCAATCCCGTCTGGTTTATTTGCAGTGCAGGTCAACGGCATCGACGGAACTAGGACTGGACCACTGGACCACTGGACCATGCAATTGTGGGGTCCAGGGTGTTCCTCGATCCAATTGCGCTAGACTACCTTCGGATAGCTCCCGATGTCGAATGTTCCTTGTCAAACTGGGACAAGAGCAGAAGCGGACGTGCTGATCACGTAAAAGCGAAAGACAACAATAATGAGGTAGAGGTGTAGCCCAGCCGAGCCTGCTTTGAGTATGGGATAGGCTTCTTACACCTGCAAACCTTTGTCGCAGTCATGTCAGCATCGTTCGGCTATCGTCAAACCCGCTCGGAGCTTGGGTCGGAGATCGTGTGAGCGCAGTTCGGATACCACCGTAACCCCTGCGAGATACTCCTAACCCTGGCCTGACGCGCTTGGAATGCCCCACCTTTCGCAGCCGTGACGCGCCTTCTGCGTCCCACTTCTGCCGGTGGCTGCTCGTTGGTAGCTGCACTTGGTATAGATCCCCCTCGTCCACAACCTCCGACTTCTACCCATCCTCCAACCTACCTAAATCTCCGCAATGTCTGAGGAACCGACTTTGCCTCGTCTGCCGTCCATCTCCTGGAACGCTCAGACAGAGTCCTTCAGCAATAATCCTCGCAAGCGTCGCTACAACTTCAAGTCCTTCTCCACAGCGCCTCCCTCCTACTCCAACTCGAGCGACCCTGCTGTCTTTTCCTCCGACGATGACCCAGGGCTGGACAATTACAATGTCGAGGGGCGCCGGAAGAAGCGATATGTTGGCTCATGGTTCCAACAACAGCCTGCCGCCTCTTCTGACTCTGCGACTGGCGAGCCAAGGCCTGCCTTGCGGGGCAAGAGAACGCTGAAGCGCGACTTGGACAGTGGTGTTTGGATGGGCAGCGACAGCACTGACGGCGACGATAGTATTTTGATGCCGGAGCTCCCTACCCAGGCGAGGCTTCCGCAGCTGAACTATCAACCACCTATCAGGAGGCGCAATGTGGTCTCGGCCGAAGAGCTGGCGGCGCGAGAGAAGATCCAGCAGTGCGTTGACGCTGGAAAGGAGGAGATTGATCTTTCGTGAGTAGGGTGTGGAACTTTGATGCTGCGAATTCTAATTAATCATCATCTAGAAAGATGGACCTCAAGACCCTCTCCGAGGCTACCATCCGCCTCATGTCCGAGGTCTCGTGCATCCCAGTGGTGACCGAGGGTGTCGGCTTTGTGCAAGAGGACCCAGCCCTGCAGCTCTACCTTTGGGGGAATCCCCTACAGTGCATCCCGGGCGCAATATTTGAACTGGAAAACTTGGCCGTGCTGTCTCTGCGAAGTTGTCGCCTGCGCGAACTGCCACCAGCCATCAGCAACCTCAAAAGCCTGCAGACGTTGAACCTCGCCCAGAATCACCTGAGATCCCTCCCGGGTGAGCTGCTTGAACTCTTGGCTGCACCATCTAATCTTAAAGAGCTGTTTCTTCAAGGCAACCACTTCTTCCAGCCTTCGCGTCTCCCTCGTCTTGTCAGGCTAAATAACCTCGATGGGAAGGAGTCAGCCTTGGCTGAGGCGTGGGAAAAGGGGACAGACGGTGTCGCGGCGCGGTTCATCGCTCGCTCACCTATCCACTACCTCGACAGTTCTGGCTTCTCGCACTCGGATTTTCGTCTGGACCCCGAGGCCGTAATCATTCCCATCGAAAGAGCCGAAAGCGAGGACAACGCACCCCTCGTCACACCCGCATCCTCTGCACCATACCAGTCCAAGTCAGCAGGACGCAGTGCATCTGATGCGCAGGGCAGCCGTGTACCTAGCTTGATGGAGCTCGCCCTCCGCAGCGCGTACAATAGCTCCAGCCTTAACGAGCTGCCGGGCTTAATCCCAAAGTCGCTGGAACATTTGCGCCCTCTGCTGGAACGAGCGGCTGACCAGCGAGAGATTGGTGGTTACACGTGCGCCGCGTGCAAAAAGCCGTTCGTGGCGCCAACCACGCAGTGGGTGGAGTGGTGGCAGGTCTGTCTCGTGGAGAGCAGACAGCAAGACGATGACTATGTCCTCAAGGCAAGGCCCTGGAGTGACTTGGATGAGGAGAACGACGGGGCCGTACCGTTCCTGCGGAGAGGTTGCTCGTGGAAGTGTGGCCCCGCCGACATCAAAGAGGGGCAGTGGTCAGTTCGTGCGGGTGAAGAGAATGCCGCGTAACCTTGGCTCAGGTCATCGTGGCATGTCTGTAGAGAAGAACAGACTGGCGCTCATGCAGCTTGATCATGGCGCGGAGTCAGGGGCATATTGCTTTTACCAAATGATCCGAGGCGTAGGCTGGCGTTGTTTGCTACGAAATTATTCAAGACCATCAGTTCTTAACTGAAGCTCGTTCCTGCACCCTGGCATATCGCGCCCTTGTTGTACCACTCGACGCCAGGCAGGATTTGCGACGCGACCCATTTTGCGGTCTGGGAATGCATGCTGCCATCTCCGATGGGCTTATCTGTTCTGTCTCTCCTCATTCGCTCGCCCAGTTCGAGCTTCGCCACGTCCTGCTGCAGGACTGTCGCGTCGTCTACGTCAACATCTGAGCCACCTGGGAACGACGTTCTTCCCTCGGCAAGAACCTGGAAGATGACGATTTGGTCTTGGAGGTACTCGTCACATGTTGAACCGCGCATTGTCACTTTGCGAACCAGCTCGCCAACCACGCGCTGCGAGATGACGGACGACAACACGTTCTCGCCCCTTTTGCCGTTCTTGCCATTGCCTTTTTTCGGTGGTGACATGAGCACGTCGCGTCCCCAACGGAGTCTGCCGCTGGCGGAGCGGGCCACAAGTAGGACGTAGATCCTGGCGGCGTGGCCCGAGTCCTCGACGAGTTCGAAACTGATCTCGGCACCGGGCAGGGCGGCGGTGATGTCCCGCGACAGGGTGTTCTGCAGTTCCGCGTGGAGATTCTACGGGACAATCATGGACACGTTGATGTGCTTCACCTCAAAGTCGGCCGGATCGTCGTATATGGGAATACCGGGATTCAATAGTCGCAACGCTTCGCCGCGCTTTAGGGGGCGGATGGTGAGGCATATCGAGCCCCTGCCCTGCGACCCCAGACTCCATCCGCGCTTCTTGAGCCGCCTGTCGACGCGCACGCCGAACACGTCCTGGAGGCGCGGGAGGAGGACCTGGTCGAGGTACTCGTAGCTGAGGCTGAAGGACACGTTGGTGCCGCCCGTGAGTTCCAGCTCGAAGGGCGTGGGCTCGGCTGCGGTGTCTGGGGCGTAGAGAAGGAAAGGCAGAATAGCCTGGAGGATGAGCAGGGCGCTGGCGGCGTCCGAGTCGGCGGCGATTCTGATGAATCGGGGTTTACCTTCGAGCGCCGTGGGTGGGGGGAGGCGTGGGCAGAATGTCAGGGTTGTACTTCCGACCTCGAGACCGTCGACGTCGGCGTCTGTGATTTTTGCGAGCCATCTGATGGCCGTGACGTGTTGCGCCTTCAGACCTGGACGGTCTGCTGCGTAAGCTGGGTTCTAAGGTCCCCCATCGAGGCGGAGTTTGTCTCGGTGAGACCACGGGGGGATGGGGGATTTTGCATACCGCCTCCTCTGGATCCTGACTTTGCTGGGCGGTTTCCGCGGACATTGGTGATACGCACTGGTTGGGACGTCACTGCTGCGAGTGCGATGGCCACGCGGACTAGTTGGCCTCCACCCTCACCGGTTCGTCCATCGATTTCGATGGGTTTGGCGGACTTCATAGCTTCCTGTTTTATCGCCGACGGAGATTCGGTGAGCTTTCGATCACGCCGAGGGTGTTGTGTATAATTATGTGAGACTGGGCGTTCAGTTTGTATACCGATTCCGGGTACACCGTGCTTACTTGGGTACGATGTAGATGGTTCCAGTCAGCACCGGGCTTAGCTGAGAAGATGAAATCAAATACAGTAAAGGGTCTCTGACTCGTCCATGATTCTAGAGGCCGTTCGAGGTTCATATAAGGCAGCAGTGGATGTAACTGATTCCCAGCCAATGTCGTGCGGCTCGTGTGCCTGGTTGTTTGACTGTTTGGCTGACTCACACGCCGACGAAACCTGGAACCTAACCTTTTTAGCTCTGCACGACCCTCAACGCTTATACGACTTCGTGCCAGTGAAGCGGCGGAGATCCGACTGAGAGTCGAATTCGAGAATGAATCTCGGTGCCTGGAAAAGGAATCGGCGGAGTTGGCTCACTCGCGGTCCTGCGCCACTAAAGATGCGTGGTAGGATCGACAGTTGGTCATGCGACGTCTCTCAGGATTGGAAGATGGTATTTGAAGGAAGCCCATGTCCGACTCTTCTGGGATTTCTGTTCCATCATTCCGGTCGCAAGAACGAACAAGTGTCGAGCGACCTGGACTGACTACGTACCTCGTTCCTTCTCGTTGTCGCGTCGCTCAGACGATTTAAGTTTCACCTAGCCCCGTTTCCGCTTCAACAATCTTTTATCTCAACGACACCGGATGTTTCTACCTCCTTGCTCTGGTTTTCTTGCAAGTTCACTTTTCCAGTCAACTTTCTTCCTTTGCTAGTTTTCATATGATTTTGCCTCCACGGCGGTCATACTCCTGAAGGTGGTTCGACGCGTGGTCCCCTCGACCAATCAGCCATCAAGACAATTACCCCGTTCAGCGAGTGCAGCATATCACTGCGGGATCGCCGTCGCAATCGCAGTGCATCAAATGGTTCACTGATCTGCGCCCAGCCCAACTGCGCCCCCTAGCGATCGCGTCGTGATTTGACGCTGTCGCACTGCCGCACTGCCACAGGGCCACTGTGGACGTCGAAATCGTGGCGAGACTGGCCCAGCCGGGGCTGGCAACGACCCTTTATCGAGAGGGAGGCAAATACCGCCGTCGTCTCCGCTGGAGAGAGGCGAAAAAGAAGAGGCCTCTGATGAAGGCTTTGCATTGAAAAAGGGCTACGAGTTTCTGAAATCCATCATCCTGGATTATTGATTCGTCGATGAGCCAGAGACGTCTTTGCCATGCCTTGAGCCGAGGCCCATTCATTGGACTAGGCGGTTCTAACCTTGAACATGGCGTCTCCGACAACTGTATCGCTGGTGGCCATTTCGTTAAGATAAGACTCTTCGCCGGCCACGAGTTGGGTCAAGTTTCTTGCAGTTGCAAGACGCCAACGACCAAATGCTTGTACAAGTCAGCACTGTCACTCAACAGTCAACACTCTCTGGGTGTATGATGCGTTCAACGGTTCAATTCAATGTTGCCAAACACCTGGGTTCTTCATTACTCGACCCAGGAACAATAAGTACTGACAAAGAAACCAAGCACTGCAGACTCCGAGTCGCAGACTTCCGTGTAAACAATGTTCTATTCATACATTGTACGTCGTTTGTGTTCTCACTCCCTCTACTGCTTGGGTATCTTGTTGCTCTTGGGGGCTTGTTCTATCTCAGAGAAGTCCTCTGTCACCTCCTTCGAATCGTAACGCCATGCAAAAGTCGTATCAGCCAGTGGGCCTGTTGTCGGAAAAGAGGGATGTGGAAACATGGCCGACTCAAGCACAGGACTGCGGCGCCTTGGTCAGTACAGAACTGAAAATGGAAAATCTCGTCAACAGGTCAACTAACGATGTTGTAGATTCCTATGTCTTCTCCATCGGCTACCTCGCAAGCTACCCTACTGATACCCAAACCCATTCTCTTCGAGAGAAAGGTCTGGGCCAGACGACGGCGCTGCGGGTTGGTATCCACTGCGGTATCCTAAACCTTGAACGGCACCGAATTCTTTGGAATAGCTTCTACGACGCCGTGGAGGTGGAGATGTTACCCCAGGATGCTCCTGTGCATAGATGGCCTGGGCATGGCGATTGAGACCGAACTCGTGTGCTCGACGAGGATCAATGTATTGACTTGAGAAAGTTAGGGCATTGCTTTGATCAAGTGGTCAAACATCTTACCCTGTACTGCCAGCTTCGGCATGCACCGAATCATAGTCGCGGGGGTCATATGCTTGCTCGCGAGAAGGCCGGTTGGGGTTGATGTCTTCCTTCTTGCTGCGGTGTTGACCACCATGTCCCGACGGCGATGACGATGGTTGCGTCTTCGAGTCACGTTTGCTAGCCCCATGTTTGGGCTTGCTACTGTCCTGGTAATATTTGTTGTTGTTTGTCATGATGGTTGTTGGTGTTTGACTTGCCGAAGGGAGGGAGTGCTTGTCGACCTTTCTGCTGGGTATTTGTGTTTAAGATGTTGGTTTGGGTTTCTCACTGGGGATGCATCTGAAGGTTCTTGAATGAACCTGTCAAAGTTGATATAGCCCTGGGAAACCCCTGCTGGATTCGTCTTAGTGCGCAGTCGCGGCGGTGCAGCAGACTTGTTCCATTTCAAGTTGGCCAAGAACATGGGCGGCTGCCTGACAACACAGACCTAGCAGTATGCCACAGCTCGAGTACCGATGAAGAAGCTTTTGCAAGCCAGCTTGTCGTGTCTCGACCACCGTGGACCGTGGACTTTGTCTCTTTTAGGACGAAGAGTATGTCATGGCCCCTTATTGAGTCACTCTAAGTACCGAGCGCAGGCAACAGCATCCAGAGCTGCTGATGAAGAGACGTGACGATTCGACGGGGACGGTTCGCAGGGATGGTTCGCCAGCGTGTTTTGGACCCCAAGTACTGTGGTAAGACGACACGCCATATTGGGCTAGATGAGACTGGAGTGCTTGGTCATCAGCAAGTACGCCCTCACGAGCCCCAAAAAACAGAAGGAGACACCGACACACACCGCTGAAGGGGTCAACACCGACTCGGATACGCCTGGGGCGGGGCTGAGCATCACTGCCACGACTTCGCAACAGCTTCATGGGAGGCGGCCACCTCTGGTGCAGAAGGCCATCGCTCAGCCACGGGACAACATGGCACTGGGGCTGGAGACGGGGGTCCTTGGCGAAAGAGCCCTCTGGGAAGCCCTGTGTTCAGCCCATGGGAGCGGTGACGGCAGAACCGACAGCAGAAGGGAGGAGGGTGGCAAAAGGTTGACGATTCCTTCGAGGCGCGGTGGAAGAGCTGTGCTTCTATATGCCCAGACGCTCAGCAACGAAGGGTACGGATTTCGTGGCCCGTGACGACTGCGAGCAGGCATATCGCGAGGCATTTTGCTGCAGAAATCCGTGTCCATTCCACCAGAAGGCAGGTCGCAATGGTTTCCAGACCAGCTCGTGTGGCAGAACAAATCTGGGGGTTGTGGTGCTGCGGGCGTTTCCCCCGCTGCCCCCCCTCGTCTCCCGAGCCTTCCAACCCCTCAGTTGAGGGCCTGCCCTTGTCACTGTCGCACATCAACAACTTCAATACCGGTATCAGAGTCGAGCTTTTCTCGGTATTTGGCCCACCATCTTTCACTGCGAATTTTACTTCGGCAAAACACTGCTGTAAAGTCGTCCATCGGATGCTAGCAGCTTGCCCTGACGTTCTCAAGTGTTCGACGGGCGAGGACATGCAAGAAGGACGAAGATATGCAGCCGCAGTGCTAGCCAATCTAAATGCCCGCTAGAAGTCGACGCCAGCGGCGGGTACCCATATGCCCGTATTACGAATAAGCAAGACTGCAAAAGCCGAGGCATGTTGCTATCTGCTTGAAGGTCCCGTGAGGAATACTGGGGATGGTCGAAGTGGATAAAGTGGCTTTCCTGTCTGCGACCGGGCTACTCTACGACTGGGGTCTCTGCGCGTTAACGCGAGGAAGCAGCTGTCTGTCTGTACCCTACACTGCGGCGTGTATATTGATGCTCATGTTGGAGTAGCCGGGACCTCACAACGGCGAACAGAAAGTATGGATACTCGGTCAACACTTGACGATGCTGAACTTGCGGCAGCTTCGAAGATCTACCGAAAAATCATTGCGTCAAATGGGGAATGGGAAAGACATTGCCGCGTCGTCACTGCGACGTGATGGGAGCTGCGTCCAACAGGCAGGCTGCGCATCGCGTCACACATATGCACCTACATCCACAAGGGGTTAAAGCATATTTCACCTCCCCTCAAGGGGTTCATCCACCATTAGCATCAAGTCTAGAGCCCATGAGTCGGAGGGAACACACTGGGACGTTGAGCTTCTTCCTGGAAGACATGGCACAAATTCCGCATCTGCTCGTGTTCACCCAGCACAACGATATCGCTGAGCTGCGTACAGCCGTCAGAAGTCTGCGGGGCTCAGCTGTACTGTCCGGAGAGCCGGAAAAAGCAACTGAAGTCGGATGGCAGCTTGTGATGCCGGACTGCCAGGGGAACGAATGTCTTCGGCTCCCAGGCATCAAGACCCGTTCTGGAGACCCCTCGCACACGCTGGTGTCTCGGCTACCAATGTGCTGGAGTTCTGCCCTCGGATCGAGAGAGAGAAGAGAAACTATTCAGGCAGAGATGTACCTATTCATCGCCAAACCTGAGGCCATCGCTCCAGACCCTCCAATGGGCGGCCGTCTTAGCACGGCAAGCCATACCAAATGGAAGGTGACGATCAGGCTGCAGCATGTCACGATTGGCACATGGTCTCTCGCAGTACCTCATATCCTAAACTGATCAGCTGAAAGAAAGGCTGACGATTCACTGCGTCGTGTGTCTCAAATGAGTTCAGCTATCGCGATTATCCCTCCCACTGTCAACCCCGCCCTTACTACGCCTGTCAGAAAATGTCAGCGCAAGTCACCACAGCAGGGAAGGCCGCATTGTCAAGGAGGTTATACGCAATCAGAACCGGCAAAGACAAAAAGCACCTGCACTTCCTCAGTACTACAAAGCAACCCGGACTCGCTTCTGCGTCCATGTCTTCAATAATTTCAACTTTGCGAAGAGTATTGAATGTGCTATTTTGGCCTGGGCTTTTGTGTCCTCGAGCCGGGAGACTACGCACAGCCAGCCTGCAGGTAGATTACTACAAAACGACATGCACTACCTCAAACGCACGCGTTGCGGTGTTTGCATGTCCAGATTGAAAAATCTACCCAGTCTATAACGCTATCAAACTAGCAACGACCGTGACAATGCCAGAACAGTTGGTAATCAAAGGTCTGAAACGACAAGCGAGAAGCAATAGCCATAAAACAGCCAGGAGAATCGAAAAAAGAATGCATCTACTCAGAAGGCCTCTTATTTTCGAGAAGAAAATGGGTAGGAGGGGAAGCAAGCAAAAAGCAAATAAAAGGGAAGCTCCAAGTCTAGCCCCAAGAAACATCCGACGCCAGCAACACCAATTCTAAGTTGTGTATACATCTGTCCTTGAAACCATGACAGAGAACGACGAGAAAATGGAAGAAGACGCTGACAGAGAAGTGTCATCGCCTCTTCTTCTTGTCGTCTTTGCTCTTGTTCGACTTGGATGACCTGGACTTGTCCTTCTTCGAGCTACTCTCCAACGGACCGATGATGTCGTCCAATATCTTCCCCATGTTTCTCTTGCTCTCCTTCACACTTACTTGGCCTCGCTCTCTGTATCGACTCTGTTCAGCGGCAAAGGCCATCGTATCATTACTGAAAGAAGGGGAAGTGCTGGCGACATAGGATGCTGTGTCTTGGTTGTATTCTTGGCCCCGGTATTCGTTTTCACTGCAAAAGGTTGTGAGACAGGTTTCAAGAAACGACCACGTTGAACTCTCGGAACTATTTACCTTCCGTTGTGAACTTGACGATCCGTCTCGACTGCAGGGGTCGGGTCTGAGCAGCTATACCACTGGTTGTCACTGGCAAGGTACGACCAGTATCCGTACTCGTCCTGGTAGTATTGAGTACCTGAGGCGTCCTGGTACTGTCTTGAAGCCATTCTTAAGCAAAGAGATGGGATTCGGCTGGAAAGAAAATAGGAGCAGACAGCTCAGTTTCGAAAAAGGGGTTTGAAGATGGACTCGAGATGAGATACGCTGGTGATGGTGCTCGGCGACCAACCTTACAACAGTCTGATACCTTTCCCATGGATGTTTATATAGCAGCAACTGACTCTCGTCGACCACAAAAAGCTTGGACCTACCCAAGACCAGCCGCGATAGCCCATTCTGGAAACACCAAGAGGAAACTTCGACGACAACGAATAGATTCAGCAGGGCCGCCTCGTCTAGCCTTGCATTCGCCAGTATCGTTTCGAAACAGAGCGCCAGCCCCAACGCCCCCTGTTCCCCATCGTCAGGGGTGCTGTCGACGAAGAGCGTGTGCGCCAGGATGTCGAGCACAAGGTAGAGCGCAGAGGCGTGAAGGCCCACAGGCCTTCTGGGCTCGATAGGCGTCGAGAGGTGCAAAGACAACGGGGCTTGGTTCCGGTGTGCAGATAGGAACTAGCCTCAGGGCTTCTCTCGTGACCTTGAACCCAAAGGCGTCGCAGACCGTGGCAGGGCTTATTCGAAGAGCATGGGGGCGCGGTCAGTCGATCTTTCAGTCCAGAGGACCGTTTTATCCATGGATACGCTCTTTCCTTAGGCGCAGAAGGATACGCACAAGTGCGCGGGCAGATGAGTTCTAGTGGCAGTGTTCACATGCCACTCTGAACCCTGCCATATCGACCCAGTCGCCTTGTTATGACGGAACGACGTGGGCGAACCTCGGTTCGCACAGAAAGCGGCGGGATCGGTAGTCGCTTGTCGAATCGACAAGAACGGTGGTCCTCGTCGTTGTTGTCGGCTGGTTCAGGGGGATGAGGACATTCGTCGGCCGTCTGGAAACGTTTCAGCCGAAGGATTCATGTTCCGGGGTCCCGTCCGTCAGCGACGGCGCGGGAAGTCAGAAGCCACACCGAATATCGATAGGGGGCCCGGCAGGCCAGAGTAGTTTCTGTGACTTGAATTCGGAGGTCGGGCTGGGGTGTAGGTGTCGAGGGACGGAGACGCCGAAAGAGCTGGGACAGCTTTGCTGTTTAATCTGGGGTTGAAACTCATTAGATTGCGTCAGCGCTTGAAAATTGGGGTCCGAATGCTTCTATTATCTGCTTCACGTTGGACAGGATGAGGCAGGCTGGCGGTAGATCTGCTTCCTGCGTCACTACGATTCCACACCACCTGGTCCAACCCATGTCTCCAGCTCTTTTCGAATCGAGACATAGCTCCCACTTCTCCAAGTCCGAGAAAAGGTTGTTTCCAGAAGCATTTGGTCAATCTTTCGACAAGTTGTTGGCGTAGGGAATGACAAACAATACACAAGGTCAAGGGAGATCAGGCTGTGGGAGCAGATACCTGTGGGCTCCCTGTCAACCCTACCGTGGCGGCATGCGAGCTGCTTGGAATGTGAGTCCGTCCTGCATAGCTTGGAGCAGATTCTAGGATGATGGACTAGTTTGGTCATGGCTGACTGCCACGGGAAATTTTCATCGACCGGAGCACGTGTCTGAGACAACAACAATCGCTGTGAGTTTGCATTGACAGCCATCATCACTCCATGCTTGATGGAGTGTGGTGATGCAGGTCTGGGATGTGTGCAGCTGTTAATGCTCTCCGCTGCAACGTCGCTGAACACAGTGAGCGGGGAAACATTTCTTTTCTCTTTCGGAACCGCCATCTTTCAACTAACGACAGCTGACCGGCGGTTCACGTTTGGGAACGACGCGTTGATGAAAACCGATTATTTAGGGAATTAAACGGACATAACGATGGACGTATAATTCCCCGAACGCCGCTGTTAAAGATCAGTGAAGAATTGGACAATCAACACAGACTTCCCGTCAAAGATAACATTCTACATACAACAGGGTTGTGGTACAACCGACGGAGTACACCCTCCTGGGCCCTGGTGGTCTCAGGTGATGCATACATACATTGCCCAGCGGCACAGTATCGCCAAGTGTACGGCCATCAGCTTGCCAGCAAGCGAAATTACTTGCTTCCGTCGCTCTGTGTCTCTGCATGTTTCAATCGGAGAAACTCCCGATCCAGATCATTGTTCACCGCCGGAAGGCACGCACGGCACAAGCATCGCTGAAGTCCCAGACTCCCAGGCCCACGAGTCCTCCAACGACCTGGAAAGATCTATTCTCCATTGCCGCCGATTTCTTTCCTCGAACAAACACTTGCCCTTGATACTTTTGTTTGCACCGGTGCTTTGGTCTTGAATTCGTCAATGACCCGGATCCCTCCGCCTGGGGTTTCATTGTGTGGCCGCCACTGCTTTTCCCAAGCTGTCTGGGCTGTCTCCGCATTCCGGCCCCCGACATGGGCATTTCGGACCGTGTTGTCGGGTAAAAGCTGCTGATACGGTGTTCGAGGAAGGCTGGGGCTGAACCGTGGAACAGGATGGTTCGGAAGCTGAGATGGAGAATGAAGATGCTGGAATCTAATATAGTCAGAGGATTTCTGTCTCAAAGCTATTCTCAGATGGTCTCTTGTAAAAAAAAACACGCGTCATTTCCCAGCCCAGCCTTATTATAGAAGGGCTGGCTCTCGAAAACCGCCCCCCTTTTCAATTTCTGGAGTCGAGAGCTGGCTTTTGTCTCTGTCGGCTAGTGGGATGGAATCGCCCCCATTCATGGCTTTCCACGCTTGAAGTATCGCTTCCTTGGCCTCTGTGGTCCTTTTTGATTGATTCCTGCGCTGTGGTGGGCTCTGCAAGCCTCCTGTATGCAGTCTGAATACTCTCAACATACGCAAGGGTCATTTTGGTGGGGAGTCATGGTTGCACAGCGCACCTGGTGGTGCTGTCGTCTGGTGATATTGTCGTCTGGTGGTCTTCCAAACAAGAGGTTCCAGCAGCGGACAGCAATATCAAGGCAACTAGGATGTCAACTCTTTTGGCCGAGCACACATTCCCGCATCAAGTTCGAGACTGCAGTGGTGGCTACTTGGCCTTGTAAGGCTAAGTTAGACAGTTAAAGTGGCAACATCTTCCCCTAAGCGTTCTCGAATGGTGTGGTCACGTCGGATTGGGGTCTGAGGGTTCCCTACCTATTCCTTGCAACATATCCACGCTTCAGTAGCGAAGATGAAAGGTCCAAATGCTACTTCGTGAAGCAAAACTTCCTTCCCGGAGTTACGGCGTCTCCGGCAGCTTCGATGATACAATACCTACCCCCCTTCATCTGGCAGTAGGAAGTGGAGACAAAGGTGATTGGTTGCAGGTCTCCCTATCACTCACAAAAGGGATTCGTAAGGAAGTTCAGGGCTCTGTAGCATGGGTATGTCGGAAAGCCTGGGGAGTGGGAAGGGACGTCTCTAGATACCCATGCCTTTCTGCTTCTGTCGATCACGCATCTTGGTGCTGCCACTTCATGGAGAGCTCCGAACAGGGAAGCGGTGTTCTTCTCATGCTCAAGACATGCCAGGGCTGTCTCCTCTGGGCAATCCATAGGATACTGCACCGTCAGCCACCACATGCACCCCATCGAGGTGATGGTAGTGTCACAGTGCAGTTTGTACTTCCAGCACACCAAGACAATCCGGCTAGGCTATGTCTTCCCTTTTGCCACCACGCCCTCCTGGCACTTGCAACAACCACATCTACTAGGCTTGATCAGGAACGTCCAAGTTTCTCTGTCAAGACTTGAGGAGGGTAATGCGCTGGCAGCATCACAGCCAGCCCTGTTTGGACTGTATACGCAACGCTTCTCGCAATGTTATTACATTCCCAGTCTGGCAGTCATCCTTCTAGGGGTCTGAAAGAGGAGGCTAATGCAACGGCAGCCACGCCTGGGTGTCACCCATGCTTCTCTAAGCGTTGAAAAGTACCATGGCAATCACTGTACCGTACTGCAACCCGTACGCTAGTGGCTGTCGTATAGCCACGTAGAACGCCTTGCAAGGAAAGTAGACCCTGAAGCGGGGGTGACCAGGAGACACAAGATGGGCGGTATGCCATGTCTGCTGAGATCAAAGCGCCCTTCAGAGTAGTTGGGGGGCTGCGATAAGCCCTCGACGGCCAGAAGTATGGTGCTAGGACGAGGCGAAGAGTGGAAGCCCTAAGCCATACGTCAGGAGTCCACCTGAAGTGACATGGAAGAGCCTTACATCTAAGAGACAGCATCGCCGAGCCACGAATACCAACAGAAGGTAACGCTCACACTCCTGGGATCCCGCAAGGCGTTCATTGCGCCGCATTATGCAAGTTGCAGGCAGACTGCCAGTTAAGTGAGCATCATGAGGCTGCAATGAAGCATGGGCAGATTGCCTTGATGCCCAAAGGCCTGAGCTACAACATCATGAGCATGAGGGCTTCAATGCTGCTGTGGCTGAGGCAAGTATCAGCTAGTACTGAAAGGCTGCCAGTAACACAGGAATCGGCACTCAAAGGCACTCAAATGCTCGTACGTCACTGTAAAGCTAGGTCACTTGGCTGCGCTGCACCATCATTCAGCGATCCAGATCACGAGTTGCGTCAGGATACTACATGAACTCAAACGATGCTGTTATTTGGAAAATGATTGCGGGTCCCATGGAAAGGACTGGCACGGGGCGTGAGAACCTCTCGATGGCTGTTTTCCGAGAAAGTCGCAAGCTGCAACCCCTTCACGCTCTTCTCTCGGACGTTAACGACGACGAGCACCCTGGCATTGGCAGATAGGGTAGTCTGCTTCACACGGGAGTCGGAACAGGACCACACCTGAAGCAAGGGGCAGAAAGATGCATGCACCAACTAGATAGGTGGAACGGAGCAATATCGGAACAGTTGATGCTCCGAAACATTAGGTGAAGGCACACGTCATCTTTGGGTTAGCGGATATTTGTAGGTACCAAGTAGCTAAGAGCATCACGTGGTGACGAGCTGCAGTATTTGCACATTCAAGCTGCCAGAAACTAGGGAAGTTTGTGTTGTTTCACACGTATAGTGGGGGCAACTTGGTTTCAATAGAACAATGGAATCTGATTTGAATCAGGTAGTTCCCACATTGGAAGTCATTGTAACGGCACTAAACCTGTTACTCCCTCGAACATACTCGTTGTGATCCCTTATTCCTCAATGTCCAAGGACACATTTACGGAGGGCTAAGAACAATGTTCTGACAATGCTCAAATTCCATAAGTGACTTATGACTTGACAGCTCATTTTGGAGATCCTGCTTCGCATCATTGGACGAGCCATACTGGGGGCTGGTTGACTTCACGCACACCAGACATGCATGCCAAACTATGGCGAAATATAGTTGAGGGTAGTTTTCACTTTGAACCCGAGAGTTGAAAAATAGGACTAACTACCTGTAGTACAGTGTTTAGTTTACGTTGCATATCGACCGTACTGGTGCTGTGGGTTTTCAGCACGGCGGAAGACAACTGAGAGACGAGAAAACCTGGAGAATGATCTTACAGCATTCAACCCCCGAGCCCCGGACAAACGCGACAAAGCCTTCAATCAGACTATGGGGATTCGAGGCAGAGTAGACTCAAAGTATGTTTACACTTAAACCACTGCCATGAGAAATGGGGTTTATCTGCCCAGCGTGCCTCTAAGTTCGAATGTCCATGTACGCTGTGTAAGAGGACGACGGAGGTTCCAGCAGCCACGTGTGGCAGAACAGCCCGTAGCTGAATCTACATTGTCACCTAGGTACTCAAAGACATGTCCAAAGACGGACGACGATAGCGGCGTGATCGGGTACCGAGTACGGGCGAAGTGGGCCGACGATCACGCTAAAGGACGTCTTAACCAAGGTCTAAGCCTCATTAACCGAGAACCTTAAAGTTAAAACGAACGTCTGGCAATAGTTTTGACGTCTCGTCTGATCTTGTTCTGAGACGGAGAGAAATCTCGACGAAGGTGGGACAAACACCTTGACTACACACATCCTTGACGGTAGCCTCGCGAGTAGACTGACGTTGGTCAACTCTGGTGATTGGAAGAAGCTGTTCCCTCCATCACATGACAGACCAGGCCAGCAGGTTGCCAGTAGCCGCCCCGCGGCTGGCTTCCGGGTGTGACACTTGGGAGGCGGTTGGCCCAGTCGGTCGGGACTTTGTCCATCAGGGGCGCAGTACCTAGCCATTCCATTCTGCTGTGACGCGGTCGGCTGCCACAGGAATGGCCTCAAAATACATGGCCATGATCTGAGAGGTCTACAGGAGTGATGAGTCACCTGACACGAGAAAGACGTTCGCGCGGTGAAGGAGGTTCAAGGATAGGGGCATTTTCATCAGGGGTGCCTGATTGGACATCACTCTAGCGAACCGATGCTAGAGAAAAAGAAATGCCTTGTTTACACAAGCTCGCAAGCATGATTGGACGTGACGGGCCTATATCGGACGAGCGAACTTCGTGAGAGGACAGGGTAGATGAGCCTTGCACGCCTCACTATTTCCATTGGCTCCCCAACTTTGAAACGCCAACGAACCAGCCATTATCTCCAGGCAATCGTTCTCTTCATTGGTGAAGACAACCCGATGCCATGTTTAGGAAAGTCTTGGCTTCATGTCAATATCAGTGCCTAGAATTGGGGGGGGACTGACATGGTGGATCTGAACGGGGTGCGTTGCTTTCTAATAAGCCAGAAGAATCACGCGCAAGTTTGCACTGCGATTTTCGACGGAGTACGTTTCCACAAAAAAGACATCTTTATTGCAGCTTTGGGCTACATACACCATTCAAACATTGGGAAACACAAGCTATTGTACAACTCGGTTGAGAGAAACGAGACAGCTAGGGTGACGAAAGCCCCCAAAGAAATGCAGTTAGTACTCGACAGCAACTCAAGATCAAAACAAAAAATGCAACTTTGACGACTGTAAGTTCCAGTTCAGCTAGTCGACCCTGACCGATCCCTCCCCCCCTTCTGCCCTTCTCCACTCTCTTCACTTCTTGTGGTTCTTCTTCTTGTCGGGCTTACGGTCGCTCTTCGACGATTTAGAATGCTTATGCTCGTCCTTGCTCCTTTTCTTGTCATCGCGTGGGCTGTAACACACTTCTGTTAGCGCAGGAGCTGGAACAGTCTGCGTAGGCTCAACCGACCTGTGATGTCCCTGTCGTTCGGTTGATTCTGTGCGCGGCGACTTTCCGGGAAGATTCGGGAAGTGAAGCTTGGGGCCCTTTGCACGGCCACGGCACTCGGTCGCGTCAGGATAAGGTGTTGGCTCGCCACTGTCCCAGCTACCGACTCCCGAAAGAACACCCTGATATTGTGGTGCCATGGCAGACGATTCCGGGGGGTAGTAAACGTTGGAAGAACCAGAGACGGAATATTCGGGGCCGCCAGTGCCGTACCCGTCGTGCTGTGTGTGATGGGACTGGTATGAGATAGTATGGTACGTCGAAGGTGGCGGCTGAGTCGACGTGTAGGCAACGCCTGGACGTGTGCCGTATGGATATGATTCCGGGGCGGCTGCGTATGATTGCTGGTAGGGATATTGTTGATGTTCCTCGACGTACGTGTTCGGATCCATATCGTCAGGATCGATGTCGACGTTGTCTTCAGAGATGTAGGGATACGACATGGTCGGGCTCGGAGTGTGAAGAGAAGGGTCTATGACTTAATGACAGTGTCGATTTGCTGGGCGTGTGGTCTTTCTTTACGCCTAGGGTCCAGAATCAAGCTTACGCGAAGAAGCTTTTGGGTTTCTGACGGTGAGAACGGGGGCAGACATTTATCATTGAATTTCCTGAGCGATCCTAAACTTTACAGGTACGTGGCTTATTTATTCTGTCTGTTAAGGAAGGTTATCGTGCCAAAGCACACTCGAAACAGTACCGCTTGCGGCCCCGGCCTTTGGGCTCACAGCCTGTCGCCTCACATCACCATTAGGCCGTTACGGGTGATGTATGGCCTATCAAACGGCCTCAATTTATGTCTGATTCCCTGGAGGGGGTGTGAACAGGAGAAGGGGTTTGCCTTCTGCTCTTTGGACGTATGTTTGACTCGGTGAGGCGACGAGACCCTCGCCTGGGAAGCCATGGTTCGCCAGTCTTCAAGTCTTCAAATCTTCGTACTGATAAGACACTTTCCAGGTCATGCCACTCCAGTCTCCAGGGGCTAGCACCAAAGGAGAAAAGGCGAATTTTGGGGGTCAAGCTTGCCGATTTCGGGCAGCGATTTGCTGACAGTCCCTGCGTTGCTAGATGCTCGTAAAAGCCTACGAAATGAGATACATCGAGGCGAAAGAGCAAAATTGCAATCACTGGCTTCGATCGGTCCAACAAGGTACAGAGCGACTCTTCAAAAAGATGCTGTAACATGACCAGCATCCTTTACTACCAAGAGAAGTTGGTTTGGGACCCATGGGACGCAGACGGCAGGTCGGAACGCGCTAGCCTCTTCGCTTACCCCAATAAACCCCTCGAAAACTCGGCGAAGTACCACGTCGCGGGTGGTAAATATCATCTGCGCGAGCAGGATTGAGCTTCAAATCATCAAGGCCAGTCGAAAGATCAACAGGGAATGTAAGTTCAAGTCTGGTTTCTCATCGCAAGCCCCACGATCGTGAAGGTTGATGCCCAAAGCTGAATATCTTCCCAAGGTTGACAGTCACCGGAACGACCTGCTTCGTCGATGACTCATTCATGATGCGATTAGCCCAGCAAGAGATCATGCTTGCATGGAGTGAATGACGCTCAGTGATATCTCGGATAATCGGCGAGCGAGAATAAGCTGGACGCCTTACACACCACGGCCAAGGTAACCTGACAGGCCTGTACACTGGATGGAGTACACACAAACACTTGTTCGACGTGTCTTGTCTAAGCTCTGTTCATTGTTGAGATACGTCACTTCCACCCTATGGATGGTACTTGTGCATCACACCACGACCACATGGCCGCCTCTGAAAGCCGGACGGCAGATGATCGACGCATCAGTTGCCCGGCTCTGGAGGGGGAAAGTGTTCCTAACGTGCTCCGCCTTCTCACGTCTACCATACACCGACAGCCACGTTTCGAAATTCTTCAGCGGACAGGTGCTAATCGTAGGTTTCTCCTCTCACCTCGCTGTGAGTTGTCGCTGTGAGGAGCACTCACCGGCAATGCCGAGTTTTCAGCGTCGGTCTAGCGTTTTTGGATATACCCCTTGTCTTGACTAACGATTTCCGCCCAGAGCACATGTCGGACGTACCACACAGCGCGCATTTTCGCGTTGCCATTCCCTAACCGCAGTCTGGCTTGCTTGCACCCAAGGCGTATCCGGCATAGTTGTTGAATTGCCATGTGGTTCCGAGGGCGCAACGGCCCGAAGGGGAGGGAAGGTAATTTGACACTTTCGCCAAGGCCGCAAGGGCTCAGTAACGGCGCAAACAGCATTGGTTGCACTCATCCTAATTGAGAGCCTAAGAGCAGCCCTGTTTCATGAGTGGGCTACATTTCATCTAATCATCTTCGTGATCCTGCATCTTGAAGCCCAAGACAGCCCATCATCTGCCACGGCCCTTTCATCACTCTGTTCGATGACAACGAAGCACAGCCACATCCAGACCCCAGAACTCCGGACATGAAATGCTTTGGCATAAGCCCCTAGTGAGACGGACTTTGATAGGAGAGGCTGGCGTCCCAAGTCACTCGACTGTGCTTCTGTCAGGGTCACGAAGTGCAGTATTTGAACAGTCCCTCAAACTTGTGCTTCGGAATTACGCTTCTCGTGGCACAGTGATGCTGCTGTAACCAAGCACTGAGCTTTCTCAGTGAATCCGGCTGAATTATGTGCAGCTTAGAGCAGTGCATCCTCGTACGGTAGGCCCTGTTGAGAGCTTGCTACCTCAAATGCTTCCAATTAATCAACTTGGTGGCGCCAATTGGTTTGAAAATATTCACATCCTCGTATGCTTACGACTTCTTAGCGTATTAACAGTGCCCCAGTTCTGCGTTCTTGCCCCCCTACATCACGGAGGAAATCTGCAAACCCCGGAGGCTCATAGAACAGACACTAGCCACGGGATATTGATATTGTCATGGAGTTCCATGTTCAAGAATACTCTACGTAAGCTGGTTTCGGAAGACCCTCGTTGAAAGTCGACGGTTAAGCTCCAGCATTGTCATGAAAGATATGGCTAAAAGTAGGCTGACGCATCGTTTTGATTTCTTTCGCTTTGAGTTACACCCGATTGCCGTAACTGACTACATCTACGTCTGTGCCCATGAAACGTCTTCACCTGGTTGGCGAAGAACCTCAACGGTTTTCTTTGGTACAACACAGTCTTTTGTTGTTTGCCACTATACTTCTCTCCACTGTTGCTTGCATTTCAATCTGGACTTGGGATTTTAGTCCTCCATTGTAGCTCCTTTTCGGTCAATGTCACCAGCAAGCAAGGACCAGATCCATCGATCATCGTTTCCTCATCAGTTTACTCATCTTAGCAGACCATTCGTGACCTCTAGAGAAACCAACCATCATCTTCAGGTTTGCTGGAAAAAAAGTACTTCGTTGAATTGGTGCTTAATGGTACAAAGGTGTAGTTCCTCATCCAACCAAGCCGTCCAATACTCTCTGATACATGGCCTTGAGCTCTGGTTTTTGCGTGTTTTCCACCCGAATTTGAAGGTCCCGAATGGTCTGCTGACGACTATCATCCTCCCCATCGTCCGCTTCGACGTCGCTCTCCTCGTTTTCCGACTCTGGCTCTTCCCTAATAAGACCTGTGCCGAAAGCTTCTTCGAACGCGTTCGCCATGCCCTCGTCTTTGATAGCAAACACGACCCTCTCGATGCCGTTCCACGTTTCTCGGACCTTCTTGCTTTTCGCCCGGCTGTCGACTCTGGGGAGTAGAACCTTCCTCCACGCGGCGGCAATCTCGCCGACGGGGTTGCCGAAAGCACCACACCCCCAGGCGCCCACCACTATTCGCGTGATGCCCTTCATCTGGCAGACGCGCAGGACAACCTTCATCTTCTCCATGGCGAGCTGCCTGTCTTTGTCGGTGACGTAGTGGCTGAAACCCGTCTCGTCATCTCGTTCTGTTTCGGGGTTCCGCAACATGGCAGAACTGATACAGTCCACATACCACCTCTCGTTGTGGTGCAGAACGTCTTCGGCATCTTCGTCGCGGAACACCAACACATCCGGGGTGTAGACGGCGCTGAGCTCCGGTAGTCGGTACCACTCGTCCTTGAGGGAAGGGAGTAGTGTGGTACGCATACATAGAGACTCCTCCTGGCTCCCTGCGCCGTTCACGAAGCCACCGCCAGGGTTGAGTGGCGATGCCATGTTGAGAATGGCAACACGATCGCGACCTGGTCTTGCGTTTTCTGCAACGAGGGCATGCGCAGCCGTCAGGGTATCGCTTACTTCGAGGATAAGCTGTGGTGTTGGAAGCTCTGTAGGCTGTTCTTTGAGAGGTCTGGGCTCGACAATAAGTTCCGCTGCCTCGATCCCGCGCCGGGCGGGGGCATGGCCGTTCAGGAGTGTCGGTATGAGTTGATTGAGGGTGGCCTTGGCCTTTTTGGCCCGAGCGGCCTTCCGGAAACTTGCCGGGGCCAGAACGATGGTAGGTTGCTCACGACCCATGATTTTTGAAGTATTACCGTCGCTGTTATTCGAGGAAGAGGGCTCGACGGCTCGTCAATAAGTCCCGTGAAGTCGGCGAAGCATCAATAAGTAGTGACGCTGGCGAGTGGGTCATGCAAGCACCCTGATGGCCAGATTATCTCGTTACGGTGAGGATTGCTCTGCGAGGCAGGTCGTCTCATCAAACTGAATCTTTTCTCGCGTTTATCCGTCGAACCACTTGCTGATCTTTGGAAATGCTTGTACAATTCACGATGACGTTGATTACACAATGGACATGCTCCGCCAAAACTTCTTTTCCGAGATGGCGGGGTGGCACTCGGTGGCAGCTGGTTCGCTGACTTGCAGCTGGCAGAGCTGTCGTCCCCATTGTAACGCCCAGAAGGCACCACGCAAGCCATGGCGTTAAGACGAAGTCTGGTTGCTGATTGCTTATTTCTCTTGGCATCGCCCCTGAATTGAAATTCGATGCTTAAAATATCGTCAGGATCTCTTCCAGATGACACGATATAATTGCCCGGCCTCATCGTGCATACCTCTATGAAGAGAGGAATGTGACATCCGCCAGAAACAACCGCCAAAAATCACTGGACCCACTGGGGGAACCACCGTCGAAAATGGACACTGCTCTCGCAGGCGGCCGTCTTCAATTCGCATCCAACGCCACCGAGCTCATCGGCTCAGCACAACCACCAACGTTGGAGATCGTCGTCAATACCACCCAGTTAATCCTGACCGCGGCGACCCTGTCTCTCACCATGGCCTCTCTCAAAGAGCCCCGGCGCGTCGCCGAAATCATGCTCTCCTGGATCGGTCTCGAACTCGTCAACCTCGTCGAGCTGCAGACCCTGTGGGCTGGCTACGGTCACATTTGCGCCATCACAGCGCGTCCGTCCACTTCTGCCAATGGCGCGTTCGACGCCGCTGCCATATCACCACCTCTTCAACCCGACGCGAGCGGTTCGTACCGCCTCATTATTAAACTCATCTCGCCGCCACGTGCCAAGGGTGGGGACGAAGGCCACCTGCGGAAAATGCTCAGTTACGAGGTTGAGCAGTACTTTTACCGAGCAATCGCCCCGCGTCTAGGTGATGATATCGCAGTTGCCAAGTGTCTGGCTTCGACATGGGATCTGAGCCACCGCTCGCGCGCAGAGGAGTTGCGTGGGTTAACGGCCACCATCATCACCGACCTCCGCCCGCAGTTCCCGGTTGCGGGCGAGAAGAGGCTCGTTCTGAACCGATTGCAGGTCAACGCGGCGTTGGACTGGCTGGCAAGATATCACAGCAGTTCATGGGCGTCGCTACCAGACGACCTAGAGCGGTTCGTACTGCCGCCGTTCGACGAAGAGAAACGGAGAGAGTCCGGTGCAGCACCCGGGGAACCCAAACTCTGGCTCAACGGCGGCTACACCTACCTCGCCACGCGGCGGAAGGAGTATGAGTCGCTTTGCCGAGACGAGTACTCCGAGTGGTCTGAGGCCTTTTGCGAACCGGTGGAGCATTCGGACAAGTCCATCGCGGAACTGGTTGCCGACTTCCTCACGCCTACCGGGCGGTCTTTCGAGACGTACATCCACGGTGACGTCAAGTCCGAGAACCTGTTCACGACCCAGGCGGGAGACAAGGTCGCCTTTTTCGACTTTCAGTACGCGGGGCTTGGCGTCGGTGCTTGCGATCTCGCCAAGCTCTTCACTTGCTCGGTTCCCCTGGAGATGCTCACGCATCATGAGGATATTCCAGATCAGTTGCCGATGCACAAGGGCGAAAGGACGTTGCTAGAGCAATACCGCCAGACTCTTTTGAATGGTAGACCGACAGGGAAGGGCCCGTCAGAGTATGATTGGGACGTTTTCGTGCGCCACTGGGAGACTGCGCTCGTCGATTGGTGTCGTTTCCAGGCGTCATGGGGGTTCTGGGGCAACACGGAGTGGCTGGAGGCACGGGTGAGGTCCATTCTCGCTGATGAAGGATGGAAGAACTGGTTAAAAGAGGCAACGACTAAGAATTGAATGACCTCCGGGCTTTTGAGACGAGTCACGGCAACGTTTAGATGTATTTTCTCCGACTCGTGGACGACATGGGGCTATTTCGATCGAAATTGAACAACAGATGACTTCATTCGGCCTTCGTACCGAACGGGCAGCCTGGCCCACTCATCTTCTTCTTGATGATTGTCTCGTACGCCCTATCCAAGCTTTTACTGTCTTCCGTTCGCTTACGTGCTTCAGCTTCAGGAAGGGATTCTAGTCTCTCCAAGAATGGGATCTTGGGATCCGGCAGCAGGAGTTCCGAGATCAAGAACATTGTTCGAACAAAAAACACAACGAAGGCACCGACAAAAGGATTGGCCGGCTCCATGCGAAAATACTTCAACGTCGTCGGCAACGACAGAGTCAGCGGGAACGCCATCCCAAGCCAGCGAAGACCCGGCGGAAAGTATCGGTAGGCGAAGAGATTGAAGATGGAGAGCCCGATATACCGCGCCCGCGCATCAAACTCCCGGGGCGTGTTCTCGTAAACCTCGCAGAACCGAAGGCAGCCCTGAAAGTCGTCCGGAAACCCCGTCACAGGGGCTCCTTTCCCCTCAATCCTGAAAAGGGGCGTCATGTCGCGCCAAAAGTGGTGGGCCGCAATCTTCATCTTCTCGTCGAACCCCTCCAGACCCAGACGGAGTCGCAACCTGTGCATGAGAACCGCGCTGAATGTCATGACGTAGACGTAGTCCTCATTGTAGGAGAAAGCACCTGGGTACCGTGCCGCGAGCCCCGCGTGGAGCTGGTTGATCCGCTCGACGGCATCGCGGCAGCGCTGGTCGCTGGGTCCGTAGTACGACCACGCCATCTGGTAGTGCTCTGTCTTTTCGACGCGGTCGCTCCCCTTGTGGACGACCTTGCCGCCGTCGGACCGCCAGACGGGCGTCGAACCATGTGCCGAGACGACAAAGTTGGGGAAGGTGAGGGTGTAGATGAGGTTGTTGGCAAAGTCGGACACACGGTAGCTGGACGTCAGACGCCAGATGAGCTCGTAGTCTGTCTCGGGATCTAGGGTGTCGACTGCTCTTGAGATCCATTTATAACCATCTTGTGATATCTTGCGACCGGTGCTCGAGTACATTGTGGGAGAGGGGGAAACAAAGCAGCGGCATTAACTATGCACGACGTTGACGAAGTTTGAATAACTCGATAGTATCCCAATAAAGACGATGAGAAAAAACAACGAAGAACTTCGACGCTGCTATTTATTCCCAGTTCACTTCGCCTTTTGGATTCGCTAATTTCCTTTGCTTGACGGGGACTCGGCCGCTCAACCGACAACCCGCAACCTGCAAGTCTCTTCATTTGCCGTACTCGTGCAGCTCTGGGTCTCTGTCTTCGATTGGCTTATTGGTAGGGTTGCTCGCAATTCCGAATGTCCGTTTGCCGGGGCTCCTGGGCCCCCATCGTCGCCAACCTAGTGGCATCAATGCATCTCACTCGGAATTCCGACGTCCGCTTAATAAGCGGGCGTCATTCTTCCACGTCCTGGAAATGACTTTGGGGTTCTTTATTGGTATAGGACTTAGGAGGTATGAGTTCAAGAATTGAACTTTTCACTGTGCCATTCCCTCATTTGTTCCGGTTCTAGATCAGGGTGGTAAATGTATGCTTGCTACAATAAATACAATAGCTACGCGGCTCTAATATTTATCCGTAAATATTTCTGATCTTAGCCTCAGTTGCATTCACGTTTTCAGAAAGGACCATCTTAAAGTGCGGCCTCGGTTCTATTTCTGGTTAACTCTGTCCAAACCATGGATTGGCAAGCCGCAAGGCTGGTATTAGCATTCAGGCCAAGCAGGTAGCAAGCCGAGACATCCCTCACACCTTACATGACCATCATGGTACACGGCGGGCCACCACTTGACTGGGAAAATTCTTCTGATTTCGTTCAAGTCTCTCTCTTTTTGCTGTTCCCTTCACACTTCCTCCCCCACATCGGGCATACTTCTGACGCCCCAGACTCTGACATCAACGATCATCCAGAGAACCAAAATGGCACCAGAAAACCGAGGCTCAGCATCCCTTCAGTCGCAAAGACCCAGCCATTTCCTTTCACTTCCGCTCGAGCTTTTCAATCTGACAGTAGCCCACCTATCTGAACCGGCCTACGTCGCTCTGGCTTTGGCGTGCAAGTCCCTAATGGCTTTACTCTGTCCGACTGGCAAGTTTCCCAGTTGCAAAACCAGGGAACATGTCGATATTCTTCTCCTCTTAGAGAAGAGCCTCCCGGATCGATTCATTTGCTTTGGCTGCATGCGCCTCATCCCACGCGCCCTATATGTCAAAGGCTGCTCGCACAACAGATTTCACCAGCACTGTGCATTCCTGCCAGAACATCTGGGCAAACGGAGAAGTTCGGTTGATGGACACCGGCTCGAATTTGCTGAGACAGGGTTTCCGGTGGGAGAGGATGGAGAGACGCCCATAATCACCCTCACAGAGGCTCATCTGGTGATGAACAGACATTTCTGGGGCTCCGCATACGGATTGCCACTTTCATACCTAGAAGGCCGGTCCGAGTCACAGATGATCATTGGATTATATGGCGAGATCTACGAGGAGCCAATCCCCCTCGAACGAAGCGCTGACGACTCCAAGTACGGCGAAACTGGCGACAGGTGGTACTACACCCACGAGACGATCCCTGTCATCCTCGCCGGTGGCGGCGGAAGCGATGGCGGTAACGACAAAGACAGTTTGTGTCTGATACGGCGTCACACCATCCAAGGTCCTCCGTGCTCAGATGATGAGTTTTGTGAATACGTCGACTATCAGAATAGCCCGGTGTGCACGCACGTCGACGCCTCTCGTGTGCTTCCTTTGCGCACGACATCACCCTTCGCCGACTCGCGCGAGGCTTGGCCTGAAATCAAACACCCTACCTCCAGCCTCGATTATAGAGGCGAAGTCGGCTGGTGCGAGATCTGCAACACTGACTTCGAGGTCATCATAATCAGATACGGGCGAGAAAACAGGTGGCACATGGAGCTGACGACATACCACAACCTCGGCAGCTGCCGTAGCCCCCTTGACTACCTTATGAATAAGCTGATGGACAGGAGCTGGAAAAGTAGCCAAATCGTACCAGCCATCCACGAACGTGCTACCCGCAGACTAGACGTCCTCTCTGCCCTACTTGAAGAATCCGAGCATGGAAAGCCCCACGGTTGCTTCAAAGCTGGTGACTCCCAATAGCATACAAGCGAGTTGGCGTGTATACCAGCTCAATTGAGGAAATGGCTTCACATCAGCTCGAGCCTATTAATACATGATGCATGGTCAGTAGGCATCAAGAGCACTCTGCCTTCCAATGAAAACTAACTTGATATTTCTCTCAGAAACCGGGTCGCGACTGGCAGTATTCGAAATGTCAACAAGCCCCAAGAAAAGCTAGCACTGGGTCATGGGTATTTGGACATCACCTTTTGCACAAAAGGCAGTAACGTGTCACACGGACGAACAGTTCAAAGGGGAAAAATCCATTACCCTATTACTACAAGCCAATCATCCCCTTCCACTGGTCTCTATTTTGTGTCTCGTGCCAATTTTTCCTTGTCGTCCGTCATCCACGCCTCGCATCCCGGCCGTATTCCTCTATCGGTCCCTTGCCTTTCCGGTAACTTACACTCAGGCTGAGGTAATTGTCTTGGTCTCGGCTTCGTTGGACGTCTTCTTGCAACAGTTGCAGTTGGCCAGGGAGGGCACAGACTCGACAATAATGTCGTCCTTGGTAGGCTTCATGGTGAAAACAGGGCCTTTGATTCCGATAACCATCCCGATAAGAGGGATGCCTCGAGCTGCGAAGGGCTTCCAGACGTCATAGAAGAAGGGACCTTCAGCATCATACCACTCCGCCAAGTCAGGGAGCGCAGCGCGGTCGAAGGGCTGTGGGTTGCTGTGGAAGATGGGATCTCCAAAGTGCTCGCCAATGTTCCAGAAAACTCTCTTGATGTTGGGCAAACTGAGAACAGACGCAACGCAGAGAGAATTCTGAGAGTGGAAGAAATTGAACCCAAAGATCCCGAAGTTCGTGACTCCAGTCAGGTAGGTGGATGCCTCAGCGGTGGGTAACAGAATGGACAGGGCACAGAGTCTACCACGTGACAGAGCTACAGTACTATCATCCTCGACTGTACTGTCTCTCCTGATGGTGGGATGTGTAAAGACATCCCGGGCTGTATGCACCCAGGCCTTGATACCTGGGTGGCTAACGCCTTGACCGGCTCGGATGGGGAAGCGTCGAAATGTTCTGTGCACCATTCTGCGGCATTGCTGATTGATTTGAGATGGCAGACGGATGGTGTTGAATCTGATTCTCTGATCCAATTGTAGCTTTGGGCCGATGGTGTAATAGTGGAGGCAGTAGTTCTGGTAGACTGCAAGCTTGGAGGGTTCGTCATGATCGTAGCTGAGGGTCCATATTTGCGTTTCTAGGGTACTAGTAGCGTTCTCAATGAGCTTTTCGACAATGATCAGGAAAACCTCGAAAGGAACGGGGCTTTCGCCATCGACATGGCGGACCAGTGCCTTGGAAGCCATAGGTGTAGCCGTTTCTGGTACAGGTGAATATTTCGTATAAGAGGTACCTTAGAGACAAGGGCTAAAAGTGTCAGAATAGGAATAAATTAAGAAAAGGACTTTGATTATCATACTTGAGCTGATTTGTAACCTGACCTTCTTGCTTAAAGGACTCGAAGTGACACCAAGTATGCGAGAGGTATGTGTAGAGTTTTGGAAAGCAAGTTGAAGTCTGACTGCCTTATTCGGGGTACTTTGAGTGGTTGCAAGTATGGTGTGAGGCTTCGTGTGTGAGGCTTCGTGTGTGAGGCTTCCTGTATAGAGTGTCGGAAACAAAGTGACAACCTAACCCACTTCAAAAAAATCGAGAAGTCCTGAGGAGTGCGTGACGCCTTGTGTGCGTAGTGTCGAGAGGAAAGTGTAGGTCTGATATTCCCACCCAAAGGATTCGGTATAGTGGACAGCACAGGCAGCGTCGCATGTAGGAGTGTTGTTGGAGGTGCCAGGTCACCTTCTCCTGTGAAAGGTAGGTGAGAGGGTGAGATGGTGGGAGAAGAAGAGCTAGATGTGAGATTTTACCACAAATGCTCGAGGCCTTGCTTTGCTTTGTTTTTTTGTGTTGAGTCGAGTGATTGTGGGGACAATCAAGTCGGCAAGCAGGCTCAAGACGGAAAGAACATGGCAGGATGCAGGAGGTATAACATACATTCGCTCCTTCCTTTGAGAGAGCAGCTGTTGCCACTGCATGCCTGATTAGAAACGAACCCATTCGGGTATATTCCAAGAGAAATATAAGCAGCCCTAAGTCCACAACTATTTTGATTTATCCCTCCTTCGTCGCCATCGCCATCTTTTACCTCTCTCAACCGTCATCTCTGCTATTATCCCATCCTCGTCTCTAGGACTACTCAACTCCAGAGTGCGCCATGTCTCTCTAGATTCCATACCAGGTCGATGCGTCCTTCCTGCCTTACGATGTTGTCCTGCGTATCCTAGCCCTTCTGATCATAGAGGCTGAGTGATCGCAGAAACCTTTGTACTGGATCGTTCGTTATGACTTCGACCAGCCGTCCCGGTTCTTCCTTCTGGCTCTCGCCCCCGGAAAGGCATCCACTCGAATCAAAATCCGATGTCGAAGCTTTCGCAGTGTGAAACGAATCTATCGCACCTCAGGGTCCCTTTTTGAGCGCAAATTCGTCCGACTTCCCTTGAGCTTTCTCAGTGGAAATAATCATCTGGTCCTTTATCACCCCGTGATATAGGCCAGGATATTTCCGGGCATCGACTACTTTGCTTGTCATGTTAACTTCAACTCCCCAGCCCTCGGCTTGCATGCTAATGTCCACTTCTTCCAGGCCCGCCAGATTCCTACGCCCGAGGGCGAGGCTTTTCTGCAGCTCGTCAAACGTCTGTATGATGTATCTCGCTCTTCGCGGACCGCGGGAACCTCAGAAAGACCCGTGGACCACCGGTCCATTCCTTTTCATGATGCCCAATCTGGAAAGCTTCCATCTCGACCTGGAATATGTCAGCATCAGTTATGATTCAAGCATCAAGCATCGCGGATACCAGCACGTCCATCACCTGAGGTGCATAGCGCTGAGTATCTGGGCGAACTCCAACTTCCCCTGCGAGTGGGTTCAGATTATTTTGAAGAGAGGAAACAAGCTCTACGTAAATCTGGGAGAGAAGCCAGTCATGAAACTTCTTCCCACGTCAGAGAAGTTGTTCGTCAAGTATTTGGAGCCCGAGTGTTCCAAGCCCGACTGCTTGGACTGCATGAGCAATGCAACGCCGAGAATTGGGAGGAGATAAAGATAGAAGGTGCTTGTTTGGAGAATGGGCTACCAGAAACGGTTGCTCCGGAGGAGAGACCACGATTGACTGGATGTCCCTGATTGGAGCACACCGAGGCAACAACGAGGCTTTAGAGGGGGACGCGACTGATTATTAGTCACCCCGCTGGTTGGACTGCACTGGAAGACAGAGCGTCGATGTATCCATCTAAACTCGGAGGAGGGAGAGTCTGGACAAAATTCTGTCCATATAATTGAGAGAAGGACGGAGGAGAGGGGGAGGGAGAAAGACAGAATGCCCATTTACTTGGGAGGGCAATAAAACCGGCTGTTCGTTACTTGAGATTTCTATTCAGGGCAGCAAACACATTCTCGAAGTTACATGTCAAGATCAAGCTGCGGTCCGTCACCATGTTCGGCTGCTATTTTCTTCTGCTCTTGTCGTCGCGGTTGCCCATCCGTGTCATCGCCGCTGTCACCCAATGCTGGGTCCCTAATCCATACTGCAGCAAGCACACTCTGACGGAATGTACTTGAAGCGAAGCTGACCCTTACTCGTGTAAATCTCCACCAGAGGTCGCTCCATCCCAGACACAGTACCGTAAAGAGGGATGCGCCTGTTCTTGAGGGGCTGGTACACCTTCTCGAACGAGTGGCCGTGGGAGATGGACCAGATGCTCAGTTCAGGGAAGACCTCGTGCTTGATAGGTCCGGTGGAGTGGTGGAAGTGCGCCCTCTCCGACTGGGGGAAGTAGTGGCCCACATCCATGAATATCTTTCTAAGATTCGGCAGCGTGGCGAGAGCGGCAAGAGCCCTGGCGTTGGTATGGCAAAAGTAGCAGCCCTGGGGCACGATGACGCGCTGAATGGCTTCGAGCAAAGGGGCGGCCTCCGGGGTGGGCAAGAAGATGGCCTGCTGGAAATGGCGCTCCGAGTTGAGGAGCTCGTGCATGTGATTTCCAAAAAAGGGAACAAAGTAGTCCTTCTCAGGGCGGACCCAGGCGTCAACCGTCCGGTTGCCCCTGGGATCGAGCGAGGAGGCGCGGATGAAGTGGCGATGGACCATGGCGCGCGTCATCTGGTTAATTTGCGAAGGGACGCGGATGTTGAACCAGCGCGAGAGCTGCACTGAAGACTTTGATGGGGGGTTCTCGCCGTTCGAGAGGGTGTGGTCGACGACGACGAGCCTGGAGGGGGTGTCGTGGTTGTACTGGATCATCCAGCTCGTTGAGGCGAGGCAGCGCTGGGCATCTTTGATGAACATGTCGATGATGTTCAGGAACACATCGTACGGAACGGTTCCTAGGCCTGTTCCCGTGGATTCTTGGGATGAAGGCATGGTCGGATCAAGACGGTGGCAACGTCCTTGCCTTGTCGATATCTCGCAAACGGGGTCGCAATCTCAGTTAGATTGGTGGATAGAAGCTGGTAATTGTCAGCTAGGAAAATCTAAGCTAGGCGGTGTCCAACTACTTCTCTTGAGATCGAACGAAGTGAGCGCCCTCCGCGGTTTGGGTGCTACGATCGACGTGTTGTCGACTCAACGAGTAGGAAAATGTCGAATTCCCACAGAAGAGGAGTCTTTTTGAAGAACTCATTTTGTGTGCGCACTTGCATTGTGTCGTTCTGTTTGTTTCCTTCCCAGACTGCCGCTTCCCGTTCCACGTCACCGCCGAATGGCAGTACAAGGGGAGGTCGCCAGTCACAGCTCGGGTAAAGGCCTAGGTGAGCGTCGGTGAGAATGCCTACCTTGATTTCCTAGGCCCAAAACCAGTCTTATCTGAGGGACGCTGTCTCATTCCCTTCCTCCCTGACACGGCAAGTACGGAAGGACCAAGTGTGCGACAGAATTAGTTACCTTTGGACCGGACATTTTGTCGCAAAGCTGTCTATGGCAACTCGCTGATAAAATGTCTATCCGTAAGGTAAACTAGGCAACTGAAATCGTGTAATTGAGGGACCATGAAATAGCCTCCAACCAAATTGACCCGGCAAATGCTGTCCGACGGCCGTTACTCAAGAAGTGCAAATTGATCTGCAACTGGCGGCCGTCCAGCAAACGGCTGCTGCTACAGATGTACATTTTTCGAACGAGTGATAACCACTCGGATTGCGTATCGACATTCTACATAAAATCCAACATATGTTGCTGCAGCGGAGAGGACCTGCCTAAAATACCGTCCTCAGCCCCGGAATTGCAATGTTTTAATTCCGAGGGTTCCGTGATCCCCGCTCGTCACCGTGCATGAACGAACAAGCTAGGAATAATTCAGCCTTTCAAGCCAAGTTTTGAACATGTCAAAATCAATATTTAGCATCTCGTAGAGGAGCCCTTTTCACTTTGAGGATACAATTTTGAGGATGTGAGTGCAGTGTAGCAGCCAATTCTCACCTGTTGGAGATGCCGCATGACACGTGGCTCTGGATGCAGTAAATAATAGCAACAAGCCTATGCCGGACCTTCTTCAAGAGTTGCTTCGTGAATCCACATATGCCATCGTCGCATCGCGTCACACAGAGTAGCTCAGCGACGCGACTGCACACGTCAGTGTCTCTGCCCAGGATGTGCCGGTCGACTCGGAAGGCAATCCGGAAGCCAAGAAGTGCACTTGTGGGGTGTCCGGCCCGTGATGCGGGGGTAGGCGGGGAGATTGACAAAACCCCGGGCTCGTCCTCCAAATTCCGCGCAAAGTTCCCTCGATCCGTCGCTCATTTTGAACCTGAGAACGGAGGGAAAGCAAAGACTACACAGGAACAAGTCTGGATTGTTGCAATCGTCTCAATCGTCAAGCTGAAGCACGATGGAGCACCCAATTTCCGATGCAGCGCCACATCATCCCGTTTCTCCAACCTCCCCAGCGGAAAATGTTGGTTCTACACCAAAGCAACGAGCCACTCGAGGAAAGTATACTTCAAAAGCCTGGTAAGAGATATTCTATTGGCCGGTCTGTTGTTACTTCTGGTTACCCTGTATACCGGTAGGGGTTCGCTGACTACTTCCCAAATTCATAGCCTTGAATGTCGGAAACGCAAGAGCAAGTGCAATGGCAGAACCCCCTGCATGCGTTGTGCACGCCAATCCTTGAAATGTATCACAATTTCTTGGTAGCGTCACTTGTACTCGTTGTACTGGTGCTAACCTGCCAAGGTAACTACCCCATTTCTAAGAAGTCTCGCGCCAATCCAAGGAGAGAGTTGTAAGTGAACCTGCCCATTCTGGCTTGACTTCTTACTGACCATCAATTTTTAGGGGAGCTGACGAGGAATCGATCCAATCTTTGAGGCAACAAGTGGCATCTCTGCAAGGTGATCTCTCCTTGCTGCGGCGGGGTTCTTCTTACAGGTCTTCTTCCCAGCCAGATGATGTTGATGGCATCTCGCCACCTGGTTTTCTCGCGCCAGAGCACACGAACACAGGAACTCTTGCATCGGGGGATGTTTCTGCACACTGCCTGGCGGAATCACCCCATGGTCAAGACAACTGTCAGCCCTCGGCAAGTTACACATTCAACATCAGCCTTGCTCGGACGCACCTTCAAGCCCAGGGCATCGCCGTGACGGAAAGCGAGCGCCAAAGCACCAACCCCACCAGGCCATCATCTCCGTCCCCTCAGACAGCCTTCGATTTTGGTTTCGGATCCGTGGATCCTCTGTGGTTCGTTGACGAGGAAGAAGCCGTACGACTTTGCAATGTCTACGAGGTTGAGATTGGCATCCAGTACCCCTTCCTGGATATCTCGAAGCTCACCGAAAAGGTCCGCGTCCTTTACAGGGCCATGGCTGATGGCTCGAGAAGTGGCTTCGCGTTCAAGTCAATGCCAGGTCCAGCCGTCGTCGATTCTCAAGAGCTCGATCTAATCAAGATGGTGATATCTTCGGGTTCGATTGTCGAAGCCGGGGGTCCCACCCAGCTCGGGAAGGCCCTGTTCAGTGGCGTCAGGGAGGCTTCCCATGATAGACTATGGGAGCCTGCAAACGTTCAAGCCGCCAAGATCCATGTCCTTCTTGTACTTTGCTACCTCTCTCAATCAGCAAGTACTGTACTAATTCCATAGATAGGCCATTTACACTTTCCTCACCGGAGACGACCTGCAAGCCTGGCGGTTGGTGGGCATTTCCGCACGATGGTGTTTAGAGATGGGTCTTCATCAATCGGCGACCGCAACGCGGCTATTTCGTGATCTCAGCGCCCGTAAAATGGCCTTGAGATTGTTTTGGTGTATTTACACACTCGACCGCCGATGGGGCTTCGGTGCCGGTTTACCGTTTGTGATACACCACCGCGATGTCGACCAAAACCTACCAGAACCAGTAAGCGCTTTCACATTGACTTTGAAACTTCGGCACCTGACATTTTGAGTTCAGGATGATGAGGTGCCGTATCTCAAGGCTATGGTTGCATACAGTCAGATCGGTAACAAAGTCTGGTCCACCTCGTACAACTCGACGAGAACAACAGGGACCGTTCGGGATGACGAGCTAACATACCTTCTCTATCTCATAGAGCGATGGTATGAAGATCTTCCAGGAGGTCTGAAACTCAGCGCAGATTGGGAGAGCAAGGAGTGGACGGGTCCGTCGAGAGTAGCCCAGAGGCTGCAACTGCTGCTGCACCTACGGTCAAACCAGATGAAGATACTCCTTCTTCAGCCTGTGTTGCACTCTTCATCCAGCCTTACGACTAACAGATTGAGAGTTCGATCTCTCATCAGCCTCGCCAAGGACACGATCCAAAAGCTGTCCACGCTGAATCGGTCGACGGACATTTACCAAACTCAGCAGATGTGCTTCAACCATTTTCTGGTATCGGCTCTGGGGGTCATTTTCCTTGTAGTTGCACTCGCACCGTCAGAATACGGTCCCGTGGTTCGCGATGAGTTTCATCTTGCCCTCGACTTGATCCGCGGTCTGAGTGCGAGGTCGTATGTTTCTAGTAGGCTTTGGAAGCTGGTAGGAGACCTGCGACTTGCATGGCGGAAGCTCGGATTGAAAGCACCCCAGAACTCGCAGGCTCACGGCGACAAAGAGACAGTTCCGCAACGTGGTCCGGTCGCCACGCCGCCTGCCTCGTCGTCGGTCAATGTCGATCTCTCGAGCGAGCAGGAGTCTACCAAACCAGACGCTCAGCCTTATTTGTGGCAAGCAGAGGAGCCCGCAAGCGATGTGAAAATGACCCAGGAACTAAGCGAATTCTTCAACGCCATCGACAATGATGGCAATTACCCAGCGTCGTGTCCGATGCTGGACTTGGTAAACGGAGACGCAATATCACAGCCGATTGGGTCTGAGCTGGGGGAAGGTCTAAATTCATCCTTGTTGAATGTTTCTCATCTGTTTGTAGATATGATATGACCAGCTACGACCGCAAGAATGTCTCCCAGGCATCGAGCTAGACATTTCACCACATCGAGTGCGAGCATGCTCAGCACATTCATTGCCCAATCAGAAGAGGCCGATATTATACCAAAATCATGGAGGAGTTCATGCACGAAAGATTTGGTCTGTGGCACTCGGTCTCGTGACGGCGGAACCTGCGCTCAGCGGAAATGCGGAATTCAGACCAAAATTCCGCCTCCATCTCAGATGGAGGGACCCTTGCCCCCGCGAGACCAAGCATCCCACCGGACAACTTGATGTCATGTGTGACTCCGGAGTTAGGCTAATGGGGACTTAGATACTATAAATCTGCTGAGCTGCACATTCACAGACTTTTGCTCTGCGTAACCACATTTCTCGACAAGCTCACCTTTCATTCTGCAGACAACTTCAAGTCCGAACTCCCTGCGCCATGCTGATCGCCGACCTACTTCAGAGTCTTGCCCATGATGCAGCAAACAACCCAACTTGGTTCCTTCCGAAGAGCATAGCTGTGGTTCTGTTGGTGTACGTTGTCGCGAATGAAGTTGTCCGGTCAAAGGCCCGATTGTCCGCCTTTACTGGCCCAAAAGGCTTCCCGCTGGTTGGGAATTTGTACCAAGTTCGACATGACGCGGCAGAAAAATACCGTGAATGGTCCAAGGAGTTCGGAGCAGTGTTCCAGGTGCAACTGGGCAACATTCCTGTCTTGGTCGTCAACACCGCCTCTGCGGCGAAGACCATCCTGGGCCACAACTCGCAGGCCATCGCCTCGAGGCCAGAACTTTACACCTTCCATAAAGCAAGTCTCTCATGCCCTCCGTGTTCCGTATCCGGTGTCTGATTCGTCCCAGATCGTGGCAAACACCGCCGGCACGACCATCGGCACGTCTCCATACAGCGAGTCCCTCAAACGCCGCAGAAAGGGCGCGGCCTCGGCTCTCAACCGGCCCTCCATCGAGACCTACCTCCCCCACCTCGACATCGAGACGCGGGACTTCCTCAAAGACGTTCTCCGTTACGGCAAATCAGGCAAGACGCCCGTCGACCCCATGCCCCTCGTCCAGCGCCTTAGCCTCTCCCTCGCCGTGACGCTCAACTGGGGCATCCGCTTCACCAGCCACGACGACCCGCTGTTCCGCGAAATCATCGAGGTCGAGGTCAACATCAGCCGCTTCCGCAGCGTCACAGACAACCTGCAGGACTACATCCCGCTCATGCGCCTCAACCCCTTTTCCGCGGGCACCCGCCAAGCCGTCGAGATGCGCGGCCGCCGCGACAAGTACCTGTCCAAGCTCAACAGCGACCTCAAGGAAAAAGTGCGGAACGGCACGTACGAACCGTGTATCCAGGCGAACGTCATGCTGGACGAGGAGGCCAAGCTCGACGACGTGGAGTTGACCTCGATCAGCCTCACGATGCTGTCCGCTGGGTTCGAGACGTTCTCCACGGTTACGACGTGGGCTATTGGCTTCATTGCGACGCATCCCGAGATTCAGGACAAGGCCTTTGAGGCGATTCGGGAGTTTTACGACGAGCAGAACCCTCTTTGTGACATTAATGACGATCAGACGTGTCCGTATATCAGGGCTTTGGTACGCGAGAGTCTTAGGTGAGAGATCTGACGCAAACTGCTGTTGTAGTTGGGTGTAAGCTAACCATTCTCACAAGATACTTCACGGTCCTACGCCTCTCACTCCCCCGCGCGACGAACAAGGACTTCACGTTCGAGGGCAAGGTGATCCCCAAGGGCACCGTGGTTTTCCTGAACGCATGGGCGTGCAACATGGGTAAGTGTAACTCTCAAAATGGTCGCCGAGATCTTCATGCAACATGGACTAACAATTGTGCAGACGAAGAGGTTTGGGACGACCCGGAGGCGTTCCGCCCAGAGCGCTGGATCGAGTCCCCCGAGGCGCCCATGTTCACCTACGGCATGGGCTACCGCATGTGCGCGGGGACGATGCTGGCCAACCGAGAGCTGTACCTGACCTTCGTGCGCATGCTGGCGAGCTTCAAGTTGTCCACCGCGGAAGCCATCGACACGAGCCCCCTGACCGGAGTCGACGACAAGAGGAATCTCGTCCTCGGTCCGAAGCCGTACCACGTTACCTTCACGCCACGCAATGAGGCAGCCCTGAAGCAAGCTTTGAAGATTTGACGTTGATCGATTCGGTCACGATCTTTGCGGACTAGTTGACCAGTTCTCCCGTTGCGACGTGAGGCAACGTGCAAACAGAAAGTCGCCTGGTTACTATGTGCGTTCAAAGTCCGAACTCCAAAGGGGGCAAAAGGAAAGTTGCAAAAAATTAAACATATTCCGAAACCGAGAATCGAACTCGGGGCTATGCCTGCCTCGCAGTATTGAGAGGGCATCATGTTGGCCACTACACCATATCGGATAACTTCATGCTACGAGAGGACTTGCTCTGCAATATCTCACTTCGGTCGGCCACGGCGTTATGGGAATATTAGGAAATCTTGAGTGTGGACTGGTGGGTCATGAAAGGTTCACGGCGGGTACCGACGGGGAAGGACTGAAGTTGGAGAATAGCGGAAAGTCTACGGATAGTCCAAGTCTACTGAGGGAAGGCGAGGTAAGATATTCCGGAGCCGTAGCGAGACTGTGGTAAGAGAAGGTAAACAATGAGAAACTATAGACGGAGCGATTCGCAAAGAAAAATCTGGATTGGCTGAGACCCCGATCCTACAATTCAGTCTATTTTGCTTCCTTTGGGGTGTCGATACTTGCCGCATATGGATCGATCAACTTAGTGAGTTTCTGTTGAGGGGTAGGCCTGTGGCCACGTACGTCACGTGCCACGGCCACGTCACGTGCTAGCCTAGGCGCCTAGCCTAGAGGCATTACCTTCTTACCCTTGTGCCTAAGGCTTCCCCTTCTAGAGACAGATTACTAATTACACTAATTACTTCAATTTAGGACCTCTTACCTAGAGGCCTCATAAGTTATAAGCCTAGCTCGTATTTTTACTTAAAATATGAAAACCTTATTTATTTTACTCCTCCTTAACTATCTATAACTTTAAATGTAGTAATACTATTTTATATTTTTTATATTAAGTTGATTATATAATAGTAATAGTCTATAAATATTAATTATGTATTATATAATATTATAATTCTTTAAATTATAATAGTTAATATTTCTAATTATAGAATAGTTATCTTATTAATCTTAAAATTTAAAAGTAAATCAAACTAATTATTATAATTAATATTAATTAATATTATATTTAGAGTGAATAAGGTTAAGAAGTATATTAATACTAATATATTTAAACTACTTACTAAAAACTTTATATATATATATTATAGGAGAATAATAAAGATATTACTTATAACTTTTTTATATTATTATATAATATACTAATTAATAAATTACTTAATACTAAGTAGTAAGATAATAATAACCTTTATATACTTATAAAAATATTAGAGAAGTATATTCCTAAAGTTTCTAAAGATACTATTAGTACTTTTATTAATAAATTCACTAAAAATAATACTTATAATTATAAAACTCTTCATAATACTTTTAAGTATATATAATATTTATATATTTATATCATAAACCTCTATAATTAGAATACTAATTATTTCTAAACTATTATATTTTTTAATTATTTTAAGTTAAAATTACTTAATATTTATAAATACTATATTAATAATAATAAGAAGTTTATATAGGTTAGTATTATTAAAACTATTTATATTTTTACTTAAGATGAAGAATAAAAAATAGGTCTTATTTTATATTATAAAATAACTACTACTAGAAGTATTATATCTAATATTATTCTAGTTAAAAAGAAGGAAGGAGAGTATTCTTATTATAAGAAGAACTATTTAGCTTTAAAATACTAGACTACTTATTTAAACTTAATCCTTACTAATTATAAGTTTTATAATTAACTTATAGTATATACTATAAAGTATATATATATAGTAATATAGACCTCTTGAGATAACTAGTTACCTTTCTTATAGTTACTATAAACTACTTATTATACTTTAAATTTTATAATATTATTTAAAGTATTAGTCTTAATATTAAAAATCTATATACCTAGAAGGACTTTAATATTAAAAAGCTTATTAATGATATAAAAAGTCTTTTTAGTAACTAACTAGTTAATTTTAGTATTATATATAGGTTTCTAGTAAGAAAGTTAAAGAGGACTTTCTTTTACTTCCTTAATAGTATAAAAGATAGAATAATTTAGAAGAAGAATTTTTAATAATACTATAGTAATAAGAAGAGTAATAGTAATTAGAATATTTAGATTAATATAAATATTAGTAATAAAATAGGTTTTCTTATTATAAGGATAAAAACTATAGGTTTCTTAGTAGTAGCCTAATAGCTTTATTATAATAATATAATAAGAATATCTTAAAGTAGAAATAGGGGGAATATTAACTAGCTTTATTATTAGTAGATTAGAATTTAGATTAAAGTAATCTAATTCTTATTTCTAAATAGTATTTATAAAATTATTATCGCTTTTATTATCTATAATATTAATAAGTTCTAATTAAATAGTAGTAATAAGAAGAAGTAGGCTTTCTAATAGTAGAGTTATATATTTTATAGTATAAACCTTATTAATTTAATATATTTCTAAAATAACTTCTTTTTCTTTTAGTAAAAAGTTTTCTATAGTAGTAGTATTTTGATCTAAGACTTAACTAGGATATTAGATCTATAGGTTAGATTTATTAAATAAAATATTATAATTAATACTATTAGGTTTAATATAGTTATTAAGAAAGTATAAAATAGTTTTATTAGGATCTTTATAAAAACGAATATTATAATAGTAAAGAACTTTCTTTATGTTAGGGATATAAATATAATAGATATAATTATATAAAAGGTTATAGCTAATAAGAAAGCTTTTTATAGTATATACTTCTATCTTAGTGGTATAAGGAGAATACTTACTTTTTCTTATAAATATAGGTAATATATCTAAATATATAGATATATTTAATATATAAAAGCTTATGATCCTTAGTTAGGTTTAACTTTTTCACTATAATCTTATAAAAGCTAAGTTTTCTTTTATTAACTTATAGTAAGAGGTTAAGGATCTAAATAGTAGTATTAAGAGTATAGTTTTAAAGTTTTTTAGGTAGATTATTATTAATAAGCATAATACGGGCTATTTTAATAATAGTCTGGCTAGTGTGTTTAATTGTTCTATTTATTAATAATATATAAGTAGTAGTAGGATTAAACTGAATACTTATAAAATAAGAGTTCCTAAATACCTTCTTAAGCTTTAGAATATTATTATAAACCTATAATTTTATAGTTAATATAGTTATATTAGTAAAAATATTATTAAACTTCTTAATAGCTTTAAATATAATATTATAATAATAGGTATTAAGTAAGATAAGCTAGTAGTAATTATTATAATAATTAAGAAAATAAAAAGTATACTTCTTACTTATTACTGATAATAGCTTAATTTTAATAAGGTTGAGATAAATCTTTTTACTTATTTAAATAAAAAAGGGAAAGGTATTATAACTAATAATTTCTATCAATTTAGCGAAATAGTATACCTTATAGTGGAAGGAGTTAATTTCTTCTTAAGTAAATTATATACTTATATAATAGTAAGCCTTAATAATTTATAATAGATATATATAAATAAAATATTAGTATATTATTTTAAGTATAGGATAAGCTTTCGTTTTTATTCTAATTAAACTAAAAGTAGTATTAATAGGAATAGTAGTACTATTAGAAGTATTAATAATATAAATATTACTTACTTAGCGGATTTTAGTAAAACTTTAATAAGATTGAATATTAATAAGATTTATAATATAATAATTATACTTAGTATAGTTTTATTGAAATCTACCTAAATTAAACAAGTTAGTAAAACTAAGAAGGTTATATTTAACTTCCTTAATAGTTTAGTTAATAGTTTTAAAAGGGTTAATAAGATCTTCTATTTAAGAAAAAATAATACTTATACTTTTTAGTCTTATTAACTCTCTATTAGTAGTAGTAAAAAGTTAAAGATTATTATAAATATTATATAATATAAAAAGTATAAAGTTATTAAAAACTAAACTAGAGTAACTTAAGTTAATTATAATATTTAAGCTTATAATAACTTTATTATTAACTATAATATTTACTACTTTAAGTATTATTAATAGCTTCTAAATAGTAAAGCTTCTAATAGTAGAACTACTAATAATACCTATAGTACTTTTAATAAATACTAATAAGGATAAAATAGAAGTTAATACCTCAGCGCAGTTTTTACTACTTAAACCCAAAAGTCGCTGCTTGTGCCGCTGTTTTTGGTGGAAAGTGCCGCCGTTTTTGGTGGCATTAGCAGTGAGGGGAAACCGGTGGTCAGGTGCTCAAGCCAGGTACTAAATACATCGCTACTGCCAACCCAGCCCCACTGTGCCCCTCGTGCGAAAGTGGCCTGTGGAGTATTTCACAGCAGGTGTTTGCTTCCTCTCATTTCGGGCCACTTCGTCGCCCTGGGTCGTGATTCTGTTCCTCCCAGCTATCTTGCTCGTATGGCACTCGGAGCCTAAACTCACTTCTAACAATGGCTCTCCCCTTGTTTCTCAAACCGGCTCATGCCCGGTATAAAGTGAGGCAACACGTCTGCCGAACACGTTTGCTGTTCCGCGCGATTGCCGGCCCTGCTTTTTCAGTACCTCGACGAACAGTTTCTCGCCCAAAACACACGGCTCCCGATGACTTCTGCTCCTGCAACTGGAAACCTCGAGCTTGACGTGGATTTCATCAAGCAATTCACTCAACAAGAAGCACAGGATCGGCAAAAACAGCGCCCGGTGCCTTTGTCTGCCGACGAGCACGATGCTCTTCGGAAGGAGCTTGAAACAGTCCGCTTCATCCAGCCGAAGCTGGCAGATGAATCCAAGATCAACATCTCGGTCGTATGCAGAAAATGGAAAAGGTAAACCACTGAAAGCCCATGACGGCATGCCACTGCTAATCTTTGGCACGGGTAGGTACTGCGAAGAGCAACAGTGGGACGACTGGCGAGCGGCTCTCAAATCGGTGACCCGACAGACGACGATGACCTTTTTTTTTCGAGTATGCGAATGGTCTGCGGGCGCGATCAAGTCATGGGGCACTACCCAGGTATACATTCGCCAATTTCAACAACTGTACACGTGCGTTGCCGGTTCTTACCTGGATCGGAACGACATGAAGGAGCTTTACAAGGTATCTTGCCCACCTTATGCAGTTAGCTATTTTCCCACAAGACTGATATGGCCCTGGCTAGTTTCACCACCGAGTTCTCATACCCCGTTTTGAGCTACGAGCACCGAACACCAACGGCAAGCCCGTCCTTGCCGCTGATAGTCTGCATGCCATTTTGATGTTCAACATCGCTTATGACGTCGGAATCTTCCGGTCAGAGGGACAGCGTATTCAGTTGGCTTGCTGCTATCAGCTCCTCTGCTATACCGGCGCACGACCTGCCGAAATCGTGCATGCTGAAAGACGGGAGTCTATGGACGAGAAAGACGCGGCGCACAATGACAGCAACAGCATGGCGCAGGACGAAAGTTCTTCTCCGCTCACTAAGCTTTTGCTGCAGGAGACTGTTGGTCGAGGACGCCCCAAAGCCTTGTGTTACGAGGACATACACATGATGATTGTGCGTCATCCTGCGACTGGACGGGCTATACCGGCGATGGCAATCAAATTCATCCACCACAAAGGCGCTGACAATAAACCTAAACCGTGAGTAAATACAACGGGGTCGTGGCGCTCCCTTCGTTTCTGGCGGTTTTCGCCATTCCCCCCGCCCCCCTTTTCTCTTGCGCAATCCGCATGCTAACCGTGCGAAGTACCGTGTTTTTCTTCACCCCTGCGAAGAAGCTCATTTTCTGTGCCGTCAGCACTGTGATCGCTCTAGCACTTCGGGATCAGGCCTTCGATGCGCCAAGCTTGACGAACGCGACGGCGGTGCTGCGAACGCGAGTACAAGGTCCGGTCCAATCCATAGCATTGCGGTGGAAGCAGTCGATGTTGAAAACACCGCTATTCCGAAAATACCACGACGCCGAGCTTTCAATGGACGAAGCGATGACTTATTCCAAGTTGAGAGATGACATGCATCGACAGAGCCTTGACGCTGGCTTCGAAAAAGCATGGACGCCGAGATTTGCCCGAAGAGGAGCAGCGAACGCGGCCAATGGTGAGTCGGCGCCAGCAACCATTTCGGAAGACTAAGGTTAACAATCTCAACTCTAGGAAACGCCTCTGATTCTGTTCGCGACCAGATGATGCGCCACGATCCCAAATTCGCCACCTTTCACGGCGCTTATCTCAACGAGAACGTCAATTTCGACCTGCAGAATACTTTCCTCGAAGAAAAGACTGAACAGCAGTTGTACAAAGTGTTCGCCCATGTGAGCCTAACACGGGATCCTCGCGCAACGAAAGACATGGTGCCTCAGGAAGTCTGGGACCATCTACCAGACGATCCTCAAATTTTGGAATTGGAGCAGCAACGACAAGCGTTGAAGGGTGGCCAGCATCGCGTGCAAGGCATGCCACAAGAGCCGAAGATTCGACAGCTGACGGAAATGATCCGCACCAAGCAGGATCAGCGTCAAAAAAAGGTTGCCGAGGCGTATCGCCGTTACTATTTCTACAACCGTCCTACTTGGGACATCGAGAGGCAGGCACGTGGCGATGAAGACGAGGAGTACACCGAACCGGCCATTGACTTGTCGATCCCTGAGCGTGCTAGACTGGCCCAGATTCTTTGCCATCAACCAAGCGATTGTACGTACGACGACTTCACCGAGCTTTGGATAGAAGCTATCGACCTGATGGTCAGACTGTTCGGCAAAAGGGAGACGCGCAGACAAAATCGCCTTCGCACAAGTCGCCAATCTCAACTTCATACTGACCAGCAACCTGGCGCCAAGCTCATCCCCACCATTCTGAACCGGAATCAGTGTCCCGATTGTGTCGGCGATGAAAGACTTACGATCGAGGAGCGAACCTTCAAGTACTGCCGGCCGACAGTGCGTAATGACCACTTCGACGACCAGCATCTCAAAGAACGTGAGCGCACTGTGCAGCTTGGAGGAGTCATACGGTGCAACCACCCTCAATGCCGAGATAAGCCAGAATACCAAAAGATGGATTCATTGGATGCGTTCAGACACCATGTTAAGGCAAAACACGGTGTCTCGCTAAGAACAACGGAACAGACTATGCAGAGAAAGAATAAGAAAGTTCGGCAGAGGAGGATGGCCAAACAAGGATTTGCATGAGAGGCGCACAAAAGATGGCGTGGTTCACATGTATCAGATAAAGATCACGAGAATGTATCGGTTTGTAAATCACACAATCATCTCTAATATAGAAAACAGACGATGTGTGTAGATATGCACCCAGCGAAGGAGTTCAATCCATGACACTAGGCCAATATAAATATCAGTAACCCTCGATAACTGAATGATGCTGCAGTTGGCTCACGTATGACAACTTTTGTCCCATTTACTGCCTGTCTTGTCATCTACAGGTACCAGAGTAAAGTCTGGAGGACCTCCAGTCACAAGAGGCTGCCAAGTCGTTGGTATTCTAGTTTTTCCCTCTGAGTGATGATAGATGAAAACGTTGTGAAGATACAACTGCCAGGTCCAACATAAGTGCAACCTGTTCACCCGTTAAAATGCTACTTTCACAGCAAGTAGTGCATGGCGGCGGGCATCCACACTGCCGAAGAAGCTAATTATCACATCTATTCCAGTATCAAATCGGCCACACATCAGTAAGTGGGAGAAAAAGCTGCAGATGACCGAATTATTATGGGTGTCAATCCATGGTATTTTGCCACTCTCTGGCTTGCAGAATGCCAGTGGGTACGGCAGAATGGACAGGCTGGGAAAGGTTCTGGTGGGGACGGCAGAATGCCTGTGGATCGGCAGAATGGACAGGCTGGGAAAGGTTGTGGTGGGGACGGCAGAATGTCTGTGGATCGGCAGAATGGATATACTGGGAATGGCGGTGGTGGGGTCGGCAGAAATATCTGGTGGGTCTGGAAAGTTGCGAGGTGGCAAAATAATTACGGGGATGGCAGAATTTGTTACATGCTTTTGATCATTCTGCCGCCCCACCCCTGCCCTCTGCTAAACCACTCATATATCACATTTCTGCCGTCTCCACCCAAGTTCCTCCTTAATATTTCTGCCAGCTTTGAATTTTCTGCCGTTTCTGATCTGCATTCTGCCGCCCCCCCTCCTATCTTGTCACGCAATCATTTTTTCCCCTCTAGTTTCGGTTCCCGCCCACACGCAGGCTCAGTGCTTCTCGACACTCTCGTCCGACGCAATCATACCCTTTAGCGTATGCGTCACTGCCCTTTTGCGTAACAATCACGGGCAACAAACTGCATGAGGCTTGATTATACATTGATGACTTCTTCAAGCCTGAGGGCATGGGCGGCATATTCGGTCAAATGCACGAACGAATCATGGCCACCAGACATCAATGAAAACTCCGTGAAGATGGGCAGACAACTTGAGTTGTTTGGTAAGCTTCTCATATGTAAATAGCCTACTAATTTCGGACCCCTTCATGGAAAACATGTGGGTGTCCGGGTAGCTTTGTACTAGACCGCAAGCCACGCCACATGGGCCACAGTGAAGTTGCAATCTGCTCTTTTCGCTACTTGAGAAATTGTGAGCGTCACAGCTCCTACGTAAGGGTGCGAAAACAATCCACAAAAGCTCGACCGCACCAGACCTACCAAGAGATAACCGAAGATGCGATCGAGCGAGACCGATACTGCTGGCGGTGGCTGGCTGGCGACCACTACTCGAGCCGCATGCCGGGCCAAGGAACGCGTGAAGCCCATTGAGGATAACTATAAACCTCTGGTGATGACAATAGGCAAACAGATCAAAGAGCTACATACGGCGATCAAGATTATGGTCGATGAGTGGAGAAAATCGGAATGACGGAACAGGAGCGTTGAGACAGAGCTTCGCGTACATAGTCGAGCCGAAGCCAGTCAAGTACAAGCTGCAAACGGTGAAGGAACCTGTGGAGGACGAAAGCGCCAAAACAAAGGAAACCTCGAATCACTGGCGACAGCGGCGGCGACATTGAATAGCCCGCGTGTGTCATATGTGGACGTCGCGCGAAGCGGCTTTGGCTTGCAAGCACGCCGATCGGATTCAGGCGGCAGTGGAAAAGGAGACGAGCGTGATGCATGCCACAGGGCAGCTGGCGGTGTCGCGCCATAGCAGGAGACCCAAGGAACCGATGCTGGACTCAACCTGGTCAAGAATATCGCGGAGATGAGTTTCGGTTATGGAACGCAGATGCTGCAAGACGAGCTCTGTCCCGTGAAAACCTGCAACGTGAAGCGAACCGAGGTGTTGAATGAGAAGGTAATGTCAGGGCCGAAGCGGCGGAAGCAGAGACCACGGAACCCAAGGTATCTTGGCTCAGCAACAAGACATGCCCAAGGCGTAAGGCCCCATGGTTGTTGTATTCGTGGCCAGGGCCAGTGATGTGCGTAGACTGGTCCCCTAGGAATTCTTCCACGTCAGATGGGAGTCCGGCTCGATGATGGCATTTGAGCCGCGGCCACACCCCAGCAGTGCTACAACTGCCTGCAGATCACGAAGCACAAAGCATACCAGTGCACAAGCACTGAGGTATGCGGACGCTGTGCCAGTACCGTGGGACGATCGTGAAGTGTGTGCCAGGGCTTCTTGCTAGGCCTTGAAAGGTGACTGATGTTCATTTTGCTAGGCATGGCTTATGAGTGACCTGCTTCCAAGAATCTCCTTCACCATCTCAATGTCCCCTGAGAATACTCCATCGCCTTCATCTCGACCTGTTGACTTCACTGACAACTTGCTGCCCTTCTCTAACTCCGGTGTCCGTTTACGCTTGTTCGGCACAAGCTGCGTCAGTGGACGCCGTGGTGGCGTCAACAGCTGCGCCCTTTCAAAATCGATTATCATGACGCCTTTAACTTCCTCATTAAACAGCATGTTTTCCACCCGCATGTCTTTGTGCACAACACCCTGGTAATGGATCGCACGCAACGACCGCTTCGCCATCTCTTCTAGGTGTCCATGTCTACCGCCTGCACTTCCTATCGCGTAGAGATCATGTCCTCCCCACGACAGACATGTCATGTGCACCATGTAGACTCGGTGGTCGTAGTAATAGGTCCTGTTCAGCGGCCGAAGGTCGATCGCCCCAAGAAACACAGGCACATGTATACCTTGGATAGACCGTAGACGCTCGTAAACCGCTGCCTCGTGCTCAAGGTCTTCGATGAATGCCCGCACCGTGCCCTTGCTGACGAAGGTGTAGCCGTACGCAAGCAGGCTTATTTTGAACAAGACTCCTCGCGCGCCGCCTTGTCCCAAAGGTGTTACACCGTCGTCTAGTGTCCGCTCCAGCTGCTCTCCGAGAAGCTTCACGAATCTAGTATGGTTGATTGGGTGACGAGTTTCTGCGCGGCCACTGCCGTGGTTGTTGCGGCGGTCATCTCTCGGCTTCCTGCGGTGAAGGAAAGTATTCGGGCATCCTGGGTCGAGGACGCCGCCTCTAACGAGCCCTAGCAAGCATTTCTGCGTGCAATACGGCCTGTGTCCAT